>CAJVPV010001633.1:0-15187 GCA_910591835.1 Acaulospora morrowiae | reverse complement strand
ACTCTTTTTATATTATTTTTATTTAAATAATTAATAAGGTTTTTGATTTATTAACTTCTTAATATTTGAACTTAATATTAATTAATATTAAAAAAACAAAAATTAAATAAAATCAAAAAATTAAAAAAACTCTTTACTGTAAATCGATTTTTTGCAAAAAAATTTCCTTTTATAGAAACAACTTTAAAACAAATTCTTCTTTTCTCCCCAAGTGCTTCCAAGTGCACAGTTCAAACCCACTACTTCCACCATAAAGCAAGCAACACTTTCAACAAATCCTAAATAATTCCTTCATACTATTATTCATAATGACTGGAACAGAAAATTTCAAATCTACTTCCTTGACTTGAAAACAAACACAATTTACAAAACTGATTTTTTCAAATCCATTTCTATTCTTAATCTTATCAACTATCCCAAACAATTCCTCATCATTAAAGAGAGAAAAAACATTGAAAAAATTCTTAATACTAGTGCCACTTGTGACATTTGAATTCTTAACTTTTAAAAAATTCCTAACAGAGACAATGGAATCCAAATGGTCAAAATTATCATCCAAAACCTAAAAACAGACCACTTTAACTTTAACCTTGTGAGTAATATTGTGAATGAAATAGAAAAAGTCTAGCTTGACCAACAACTTTATAAATGCTTCCAAGAATTTCTCTTCTTATCTGAAGGAAAAGCAAAAAATACTTTGCAGCTTTCCCTGAAAATGATCAACCATTAATCACTTCTCCTGTTACCCAAAAAAGTAATGTCAATCAAAACCCTGAAATAATATACCATGCAAACCCCTTGTCAATCCATTTAGCCACAACCAAAATTGGAAACACCAATGAAATCAGTACTACACATGATGTACCATTTAAAATTTTGGATTTGGATATTTTAAATCACAAACAATTGCAAAAAAATAACCAATTATATTCTACCACAACACCATCCAACAGTTACACAGACTCCCTGGCAAGTCTTGATATGAAAATCAATACTATCCATTACGCAAACCAATTAAGCATCATGATTATTGATGACATCATTGATTTGGGCGAGTTATCAAAATCTCCTTCTCAAACAAACAATCAAAATTTTATAAAACCTCTCCAATCAAAACCTTCCAATCAATCAACCTTTTGATCATTATCTTTCAACCATCAAATCCAAGAAGAACTTCAACAAATCAGAGATATCAAGCAATTAGAAATCTTATATAAAAGTATAGAAAAACTTGTCAGGAAACTCATACCTGCCTCCTATAATATCAAAACTATTATTGAAATAATTAATGAAATCTGCAAATCACCCAAACACCCACCTTACTTCTTTCAAGCAATAATTAATAAACTCAAACACAAAGACTATACTTTCTTTAATATATTCACTAACAAGAAGAACATCATGCCATCATATCAAAAAGAATTCATGGAAATTGAAAAAGATTTTCAGGAAAAATACAAAAATAAATACAGTCTCTCTTTCATCAATTTTGAAACAAAGAAAAAAATTTGTATCATTATTTGCACCATTCTATCCATTATTTTTCTTAGAATCATTGATATTGAAAACATCCTTTTTATGAACTATCAAGTATTCTTTCTTACTTAATTAACTATTTTATTAGAAAATCATAATTCTTTGTTGAATACATATCCTAAAAGAATCTCTCAATAAATACTTTGACAAAATTCTTCCAGCCCTTCCCTCAGATCCAGCTGAAATCCCTTCTCAAATTAAAATCAAAATTCCAAGCAATTTACTACTTATTGGAAAAACACATCTTATTCAAACCCTTCGCACCCTCCATTCTTATTACAAATTTGACAAACTCCCAGAGCCCTATTTTAAAATAAATCCACAACTGCCTGATAATCCAAATAATCTTTTAGCCAAATACAAAAGCATCTTTCCAATTAAAAAGAGATGTAAACTTCCAAAGCTTTCTGATTATAAAAAATACCTTCGCAAAGAATATCAAGTTTCAATCAAACTGTCTGATTCTTATTTCAACCTTCCTTCTTCCAAAAAACCTCTTCCTTCTATATTGTTGGGGTCTCAATGGCAAATCAGTCGCTAATCCGGATCAAGACTCGTACTATGTTGAGAGAGTAGGTCTATGTCGCTGGTGATACCAAAGGTACGTATGGTGATAATTATCTTAATCTTCTCTTATGTTTAACTAGTCTCCTCTTCTAATCCCTTCCTTATTGTACTACAAGGCCCTGGATTCTCTTTAAGACGACTAAAAGACAAATAAGGTAAGTTTATTAATTATCGTTGCACAAGTACAAGTACTTGGTTTTTCAATAAATAGTATTTTATTAATTGACTCGCTCAGATACACTGTCTACGATCTATGATATGTTATATTCTATTTATATGCCTTGCAACGCGTCTTTAAATCTATCATCGCATAATGCAAAATTATCAAACTTCTACAAACTCTGCACCCATCAATCATGCATGATTGATGCATGATCGATGCCCCATGCGGCATCGCGCCGGGCCCCACATGTCGTGTCATACCCCCTACTATAATTTTTATGCTAACAATATATTATCTTCTTGAACCCAAATATATTCATCTTTTTTCCTTCAAACCCAGAGATAGTACACAAACAATCTATGAACTTACTACCTCTTATACAAATCTATTTCTTCAAACTACTATCTAACAATTTCTTTTATACTCGAACTAAACTTTCTTTTTCTTCAGACAAAATACTCAATCTGAACTTAATATTCCACTTTCTGTAACAAATCCTGACAATGTCCCACTATTTTTCAAAACATTATCTAAAAAATATATTTTCTCTACTCTACTTCCCAAAGAATGTGTTGATATTCCTATACTAAACTCAAAAACACCTCTTCCAACAAACTATAACAAAGTAAACAAAATAGCAAAAACAAACTTTCCAATATTGGACAAAAAAGATCTTAGAAAAAATGTCATCAAAGCCCACAAATATTTCATATTTGACAAAATTCTGAAAGATTGGATCAAATCCCTAGGAAACCTCAGCTTTCAGATTTCACAACACTCAAAAATTTTATTTCAGAAAACAATCTCAATATCAAACTTCCAATTATCAATGACTTCAATTTCTTAATCAAAATTCACAAACTTAGAGAATATTATAATTTTCAAAGACTTTCCAATGAATTCATCCTTCAAATTGAACTTTCTGAATCCTCTATTAAATTTTTTAACTTTTTTAATGACCTCTGTTGACTTAGTTAATCCCATAATCTTAAATAATGAAATCTTTTTCAAACACATACACCTTAACAAAAATTTAATATCCTTTTACACACCCTCTCTCTCTAACAAACTCTTATCTCTTGAAATAGGATTCTTAAATACTCGAGGACTTAATGATACAATTAAACTTAACTGTCTTTTGACATATATTAAAAACAAAAACTATAATCTATTTAGATTCTCAGAAACCAAACTTTAACTTAACAAAAAATCCCAAACACTATTGACAACTTTATAATCTATTCAAGCAACCTGCTCTCAAGTCAAACAGAAGTATTCATTATTATTAACAAAAAACTTCAAAACCATCTCTACAAAACTACAGAATTACAAGGCTATATAATCTCTACCTTTTTCCAATTCAAATCAAAAATCAAACTTTGCATAATACAAGTTTACCTCCCATATAATCTATAAGAGAGGAAAAAGGTCACTACTACTCTTCAAAATCTTATCAATAACAATAAATCAAAAAATATCTCACACATTATCATGGAAGACTTTAATTCCACTCCATTTAAAATAAACAGAACTCAATCAACAGAACCAAAATATAAATCTACTATTTACAAATCTCTCAACAAAAATTATCATAATACTTTCCACCTCCTTAAGCCACAAAAACTAGCATACACTTTTCTTGTTCTACTGGTCAGAGTCACATTGATCAGATATGAACCACTGATGATATCACCATACAAATTACCAAATCTCAAATCATTAATACTGAATCTGAATTTCAAAGTGATCACAAAATAATTACACTTTCAATATCTAATTTTCTAATAACTAATTATTTAAAACCAAAACCAGTTATATGCTTCAATTATAACAAAGTCTCAGAAAAAACCTGGGAGAATATTAACACTCACCTATTACACAAACTATTTCCTCCCGATGACAACAAGTTAAATCTTCAAGAGGAATGGAAATTTCTCAATTTCTCAATTAAAACCACAATGAACAACTTTATCCCCAAACAAAAAATCAAGAAAAACTTTCTTCATATCTTTAGCAAAAATAGTATCCTACTTCACAAAAAACTACAATCAATTAAATTTTATATTCACAACCTCTCTTCTTTCTCTTCTCCACTTCAACCTCCTACTGATATTACTTCTGAACTCAATAATCTAAAACTTCCATTCAATACTCACTAGGAAAAAATCACATCTCTTAAAAAACTGTTCAAAATTGTATTCCAATCACTTAAAACTGAAAATACTCTTCACAAAAATAAAACCATTAAAAAAATTATTAATAAACAAATCTCTTATCTCCAAGAAAAATCCAAAGTTATGATTCAACAAACCCTTAATCACAAAAATTCTCAAACTTCCTTCACTAAACTAATTGACCTACTCATAGAAGAAGTCATTACTAATCCATTGATCATCCACCAAACCTTAACCAATCACTACAAAAACATCTTTTGCAAGAGAATAATAAACCAAAATATTTTTTCCAAGTGGAAAAAACATTACCAATCTCTCAAACACATCAATCCAACAATATATTCCATACTTATAATGCCAATCTCCCAATATGAAATATCTGAAACAATTAATGACCTTCCTAGCAACAAAGCACCAGGCCCATCTGAAATTAATTACCTTTTTTATTAAAAAAATCCAATCAACTCTTATTCCTATTCTTCACAACCTTTTTAATGATATCCTTCTCACACAAGAAATCCCAGCTGACTGGAAAAACTATTACATATTTTCCATCAGCAAAAAACTTCAATAGAAATACAATATATAAGATACATGTTCTATCATCTTAATTGATTCCTTTCACAAAATATTAATCAAAATACTTATCAAAAGACTTAGCAACATTCTACAAAAAAATGATGTCTTACAAAAAACCAACTTTGCTGGTCTTTCAAACCAAAGCACATTTGAACCAATTCAAATAATAAATTCTATATATAACACTAAAAAACTCTCACATGAAAAACTCTGGATTTTTTCACTTGACATTAGCGTAGCTTTTGACTCAATTAATCTAAACATATTCAAAAAATCCATGCAGAGACTTCACATTCCTGACTCTTTTATCAAACTTTCTTTCAACATTCTCGAAAACTGCATATGTCAAATTATCACCAACACAGAACTAACACAACAAATCATTATTCCCGATGGAATCGATCAAAGGGAAACACACTCCCTCTTTGGTGGATTATTTTTTATAACCCTTTTATCTCTATTCTTATACAACAAAAATCGCAACTTTCATTTAACACAATTGCATATATGGATAACCTCAATCTTCTAGCAACTTCTAAAGAAGAAATTTAATTAAACCTAAACATTGCCTCAGAATTTTTTGAACTCAATAACATCAAAGCAAACCCCTTAAAAACAAAACTTATAGTATTAAACAATCCATTATCTGACAAAAGTCTAATACAAATCAACACAACCATCTATCCAACTCAAAAGTAAGAACCAGTCAGAATTCTTGGAATCTGAATAGTAGAACACAGCATTGTTGTTTCCAATTGCATCAAAATAGCAGAAGAAATCAAAAACCTAATACAAGCTCTCAGTTCAAAATACACAACAGGTCCAATAGCCACATATATATATAACAAAGTTCTCCTTCCACACATTGAATTTAAACTCCAAGCAACCTTTTTAACCCCAAATGTGCTTAAAAACTTTCAAAGGAAAATTGACTCTATAATCAAACACAAATTTGAAATTAAAAGAACACTTCCTCAAAACTGGTTCTATAATATTAACATCTTTAACATTAAACCAATATCCGATTTACAATCTGAAGTCCTAATATCTAACTTTCAATATTCACTTATCAATCCAACAACATCTCCATTCAAGGAACTTGAAATAAAAACTATCCAAAAACACAACTGCCAATCTTTTTGCATCCTCAAAAATAATTCAGTTTACACATATAACACCACAACATTCTTCATCCTTTTAGCACACCAATATAATATAACTTTTTGTCCAACCTCGCAATGCTCTCACAAATTTCCAGGAGATTCAATCTCAATTTATTCTTTCTTAGGCTCATATAAAAAATGGCCAGTCTTTGCCAAACAACTTTCAAAAAAAGAAATATACTATATCGAACAACTTCTCAACTTTAACAGCAACCAAATTTCAAACTGGAATTATATCTCTGCAAAACTTGGATATAATATTCAAGGCAAAATACTTTTATAGTATAAAATCCTCTCTCAAAACCAATATACAATAAAAGGAACTATTCCAGTCAAACCAAATCAAAAAAGAAAATGGATTGCATCTCTTGAAAACAACACTTTTATCTTTGGAAAAAAATAAAAAACCAATAAAAACAATATACTAATCAAATATTGGGTTAGCACTAACAATGATCCCAACCAATCTATTATTCTTTTAAAATGCACTGGCTGTCAACACAATATCTCAAACAATTTCCATGAATGTCAATTTCTCTTAAACCAACCTTTCAACCTTTTTATCAAACCTACTGATAACAATAATATAAAAACCAGAATAACCATATCTGACCTACTCAATATACTTCTCTTCAACCAATTAAATGAACTTTCAAATCCATCACAAATACTTATTCTATTAGATATTCGAGAATCACTAATTCAAAAACACATATCTATCTCTTCACAAGAAATTCTCAAAACAATAAACTTCCCCTTAGACCCAAATCCTGAAATTCTTCTAACTTACAAATATCTCACCAATTCAATAACAATAACATGGAATTTTATTTACCATAAAAAATCTTATACAACAAGCTTTGCTCTCTCTTCTTATCTATCTCTTCTTTACTTTCTAATTCTTATTCTTCTTATTAATAACACAAAACAAATAACTTTCTTCTACAAACATTTTAAAATCTCTAATAAACTGTTAATACCATTACCAACCAACCATCAGAAAAAATGCAAACAGCCATTTGTCTCAGCCATCAGCAATATTCACAATATTATTCAAATATTACAAATATCCTACATTTTCTATAAACTCATATCAGCAATTACAAATATACAATCACATAATACAATCATATCACAGCTCAATATTTTTAATCCCTTTCCTTTATTTTACACTTTATCAAATCTTCAAAACAATCCACTCTCTCCAATTTACAATTATATCAAAAAAATAAACAAAACAATCTGATTAGTTGATATAGTTCATTCAAAAAGAGCAAAAACCATTTTCAAACCAGATTTTTCACTTCTCCTATATACCCTAACATTCCTCAAAAAATTATCACTTCCAACTACACATTGTTGGGCCAGAAAACGGCGAGTCAGTCGCTTGCCCGGTCCAAAGTTGGAGTTATGAAAGATAAGTTGAGGTGTGTAAGATTGATTTTAGCTGAGATTTCATTATTAACAGCTTTTCTCTTCTTTCCCAGCACCGGCTCTTCTCTTGATAACCCCGGGCTACGTTTTATAGCGGTGATTATCCTTCCTTAGTTGGTGCATACTTGAAAAGGTAAGTTGTTAATTACTATATTCCTTTTTTGGCGACTCAATTTTATTAATTGTTTCTTTTTAATTGCCATTTCTATCTTATTATTATTTCGCTTGTATATTGGCATCACTATTTATATCATTCACAAAATGGATAAGAAGAACAATTAAGGGAAAAATAGACTATCGGGGCTAAAATAAACTATCAGGTAAGTTATCTAAGCTTTGATGACTACATTTTTAATGTTAATTATTAATACTATTCTACAAATTTCAAGGTACGCGTCACACCGATCATGGTACGTAACTATATCATGTGACTTTTCCCAAGCTAACAACATATACAATCCAAACTCTATAACTTCCATTTGAAAATTCTCTTTAACACACTTCCAACCAAAACCCACTTATACTCTATCCTTCTACACTTATATACAGTGGGTTATCAAAAAGGTCTGGCCAATTTATTTTTTTAATTTTTTTAAATTTTTTATTATTAAAAAAAATTTTTTTTTAATATATATATAATACAGGTTTTTTCTTTTATTTACATTAAATAAACTCATGATTGACCATAAACGTGATAGCTATAATATGGGTAAACCTTTGTCCTTGAATCAGTATGGCACAATCTTATACAGGCACACTCGAGGCAATACAAGTCGAACTATTGCCAGCAGGCTAAGATGTGGAAAAAGTACGGTTAATAACATCATTAAATACTCTAAAAAAACTGGAACAGTCATTCTGAACAAATCACCAGGCAGACCCTGCTTCTTATCTCTCTTGATTAAGCCCAACTCAAGGATCTCATCATGAATTATAAAGAAAATAATCACCGTTTGTCTGTCACAAAAATTAGAAATGTCTGGTCAGCATGTACTAAAAAAACTATTTCTACCATTACTATTAGATAGAACTTAAAAAAAATAGGACTTTGATCTTGCAGGCCCACCCGAAACCGTATATCTCTGAAATAAACCACGAAAAACATTTAGAATTCACCTTCAACATAAACACTGGAAATTCTGGTAATGGAAAAGAATTTTATTTTCAGACGAATCCATATTTACCCTATTCCAATGTAGTGATCAAATTTAGCAAGAAGCAAATGAAGAACTTAAGCTATCCTGTATTTCTGCTTCAGTGAAACACAGTTCAAGCCTAATGTTCTGGGGATGCTTCGCTTATGGTGGCTTAGGTCCTATTGTTTCTCTCTATAAATCAGTTACTGGTGCTGCACATGATAAAACTGTTAAAAAATATGTCGTACCCATCATGAAAAAATTTTTTTACACTGTGGTATTTTTTAGGAGGATAATGCAACACCGCACAAGTCGAAAGTTGCCACGGCTATTTGCGAAGCTCACGGAATCAAAAAATTATTATGGCTCCCAAAGTTCTGACCTGAATCCTATAAAGAATTTATAATATGAAATGAAAGAGGCAATTCGTAAAAAATCTTCTGCCTCGTCAAACTTTAAAGAATTAAAAAAATATGTGAAACATGCATGGAGAGATCTTCCGTTCAAATATTATCAAAGACTGATTGATAGCATGCCCGATCAAGTCAATGCAGTCATTGCCACAAATGGATATCATACAAAATATTAATAATAAAAATTATAGATAGAAGTTTAATAAATAAAAAAATAAAAAATTTTTGAATTTTTATTTTTTTAAGTTAAAAAATTTTACTATTTAAAAGTGGTCGGTTCTTTTTGATGACTCACTGTACTAATGATCTTTGCCCATACTGTAATATGTCCCCCAAAATAACACACCACATTTGATTTTGCAAGGAAAGTCATCCAGCAATAACCCAAATTCTTAGTAATACTATAGCCCAGGCCATATTTATCTTCAGAAAAAATAAAAACTTTGATTCAAAAACCTTTCAACAACTTGTCAATTCTCTTCTCTCTTGCATAAATTTAGCTCTTGGATTCTTAAACATCAACTTCTGCTTTAAAAATCTCAAACCATCTATCACAGACTTAAAAACATTCAGTGAACTACAAAATAATCTTCTCAATACAATTTACCAAAAAATTTGGATTCCCAGAAACAAAAATATGATTGAAGAGGAAAAAATATATAATATCTTTCATTCTGACAAACTAAGGAAAAACAATTCAACACACTCTCCAAACATAAAAACCAAGGGAAAAAATACTCTAGCAAACAATTTTTCCAACCCTAACCCAAACAAACTTATTAATATAGTTACTAAAACATTTTTAAAAAATCTATCCATGCCCTTCTTGGATAGAATAAATTATTAAGAAGGTATTAGCCCTCCAAACATAGATAGTTCCTTTTGTTTTCCTTTTCATAAAAAGGTTTTTTCACAAAATATATCTATATGGTGATAGGCTGACATGTATAGTAATGTATCTCAAAATCTAAACATTAATTATGTAATGAATATTTCTTACTCAATTAATAAAGATCATGATAAATGCCTCACTTAACACTTAAAAAAAATATTAAATAAAATCATATATAATTCTATTAATATTAAAAAAATATTATTATTATTTTAAAATAGTAATAAATTAATTTTTAATTAATATTAATACTAATTTAATAAAAAATTTTTTCATAATATAATTTTTTACAAATGAAAGGAAATTGTCATTCTTTTTTGCCACTACCGTAAGTATAAGTTGTATTGTTGTTCTTTTCTAAAAAAAAAAAAAATTCTGATTTTTAATTCTACTGTACTCAACTGTCTGGATGCAAGTATACATTTTATTGTATTTGTTTCTAAAGTAATTCCCCAATCCATCTCATAATTTAACCATTCTATTAGCAACCAGTTCGTAAGTTTAGATTTATTTGCATTTTTTGCTTAAAATAATTCTCTATTTTTTTTTTTTACATCCAATTGTTTTATCAAATTATTAGGCGGTAAGAATAATCTAATTATTTTCTAAAAAAGTTTACCAATCGATTATATAATTAATTGATTATTAATCAAAACAACGTTAGCACGTAAGTATTGGTTTATTTATAATTTTTTCTTAAAAATATCTAACCGATTTTTTAATTAATTTCCTTTATTGAACCATTAGTTGGTGAGTATAAGCTTTACTATGCTTATTTCCTTAAAAACATCTTCTCTAACCGCTTTTACAATTGATTTATGCACTGAACATTCAGTCTGTAAGTATAAGTTTTATTACATTCGTATCTTGAAATGTTTCTCCAATTAAACCTTTTACACATCGAGCTTTTAAACTATTAGGGTGTAGGTATCAGTTTCATGGTATTCTTTCTTAAATTATTTTTCCTAATCTATAATTTTATTATTAAACAATTAGATGGTAAGTATGAATATTATTATGTTTACTTTTACTATTTCCAATCAATCTGCGACATATTTATTTTATTAAATATCATTTACTAGCCCACTTAAGTGAAGCTCTTGGGTGCGTCAATGTGTTGCATAAAATTCTATCGGTTTGATCCGACAGAATTTAATATCTTGTTACAAATATTTATATAAATGGTTCAAAAATATAGATAAAAAGGAAAAATTACTATAATACTTAATAAAGATCTCTTAAATTGTTTAAACTCGGTCAGAACGCGACCTAAGTCACGTGACCTTCAGATGTGCGAACGCAATCAAGTTCGCGATACTCCTCACTGTTTTAACAATGTAAGGGTGGAAATCGAGTGAATTATGTAATTAAAAATCACACCTTTCTTGTAATGTCCTATAATGGTATTATTATCAGTTCTTTATTTAAATTTTACTTGTGCTTTTATACATTTGACGCGATAGAACATTACAAACAAAAAGAAAGTTATAAAAGTTTTCGATCAAAATAACATGTACGTATACACTTCTAAATACGTTTAATTAATCTTTAATCACGGGCGCACAAAACCTTTTCTATTAGCCGATCAACCATGACAACGTGCATCACATTAGGAACGCATAAACGGTCCAGTTAATGATAGCAGCCCACTATATGACATCTATGTTATAAAATCTATATCATATGGAAGACATCATATCTTCATCATGCGGTACAAACATCGTAAGAAATTTTTTAATCTATGAGATAATGTGGAAGGCATTCTTTCTCTGATAGGTGATGTTACCAATAATTACATGCTAATAATGAGACTTGTATGCTTTAAATGATGGTGCAGTGTACTAGATATTAAGGCCGTGATATTAGCTTACTGTCTATATGCGCTACCCAATCGACTAACGGTATCCTCAAGATTTCAGTGCGCCAAGTGTATAATAACCACGTCAACTATTCAGATTATTGAAGTCTGATCTTTATTTTATAATCTCTTTTATGATTAAATGAAATGGCTTATTTTTACGAGACCTATTTGCTAGTAATTGTGTACATGAATATGACATGGATGTTGGAAAAAAAAAGCGTTTTACAGTATAATCAATATTTTGAACCTATCGATTCTTATGTAACAACTTCAATAAAGTCTCAATTTTCTTTCTTACTTTTTATAGAAAGTTTTTTTTAAGACTTAATGCAAGAAACATTTTTCCAAAATGAATACGAATGATCTTAGTTCTCGCTACTCTGTCATACAACCCTAATAAGATGGTTTCCTCCTAAAAGGTATCACTCACGTAATGAGAAATACATATACTAGAATTCCTAAAATAAATGCTATTGACGTTTATTTTTATTATGCAAATCTTTCTACAATATAATCTACATTGTTTTTTCTTAAAATTATTATGCTAATTAAATTTGTAATTGATTTATTTATTAATAAATACAGTATTTGTTTATTGATTCAAGTTTATTTATTCATGCCTGATCATTTTTCTGGTCAGCCTGACTAATATTATTAAACCTTTACGTATTAGTGTTCCGAAAAAGCAAGATCATGTCCCCGAAAAAAAGATAAAACAAAACTAGGGTCACAAATACTAGTTTCTCTTAACTTTATTTATAATAACCTTTTTACCTTGCGCCACATGTTTTCCTTACGCAACATACAGTAGGGGACATAAGTAACCTACCCCCCCTAATTTTCCGAAAATGCGCAGTACATTAAAAATTTTTTATTTATTTTAAAGTTCGTAACCAATGCTGATCCCTAATACATAGTATAGTCGCCATTCGAATTTATTAATGCCGTAATCCGGCGATTCATACTATTAGCTAGATTTATGGCAAGCTGACTTGGAAGAAGGTTCCACTCTCTTGATATTTGCCCCTTTAACCCCTTGATCGTTTTAATTTTTTTTTTTGATACTTTAATCTTTAGCAGCCGCCATAAGTTTTCTATAGGGTTTTGGTCCGGTGACATTGCTGGCCAAGAAAGTTCAGTTATGCCGTTTTCTTTCTTCCATTTTCTTGCGATTTTCGAACGGTGCTTGGGATCGTTGTCTTCTTGCAAGATCCAACCTAAATTATTATCATCAAAAAATTCACAGGCAGAGGGCAAAAGACCCCTTTCATAGATACTACACATAAAATGGGCATTGAGGTTCTGCTGAAAAAAAATTAGTTTACCAAACCCTCGGGCCGAAAAACAACCCCATACATGAACTTTTTGCGGATGTTTGACCGTACGAAAGACCTTTCTCTTCCCAATAAACTGCCAAACCTTTCTATTCGACTGGTATAGTTGAAAGGTACTTTCATCAGTAAAAATAACCTGGTTCCAGTCGATTTTTTGATTTTTTTTTGCCCATTGTAGCCGTTTGATCCGATGCTTCTCGGAAAGTAAAGGCTTTGAGATTTCATTCGAATATTTTCCTCCAGCTTCGACTAAACGCCGTCTAACGGTCCTCACGCTGATGTCAATACCTTGTTTTGCAAGTTCTTCTTGTATTTCAGTGCTAGTTACATTGTGATCCCTTTTTGCTATTTTTATAATTTTTTCGTCTTGAGCTGTAGTTGTACTGCGCCGCCGGCCAGACTTTTGTGCTGTATTCAAATCCTAGTCTTCATGGTATTTTCGAATCCATTCAATGACCGTGGGCTTACTACAGCCAATATAGGTAGCCGTTGCTTCAAGTCCCAACTTTGGCCCCAATGGATGTTCGCGCAAAAAAATGATTTCATATCGTTTGTGAAGGGGAAGAGCCATTTTTTCGATACAGAAGTTCAACGATCATCTAAGCCTCTTAGAAAGGTTTCACGAACCTATAAAAGTGCAGATGATCAGGTTTTGTGTTACTCTTTATGTTCTGAAAATTTGGGCACTCTTGTATTATAATTTTGGGAAATGACGGGGGGTAGGTTACTTATGTCCCCCACTGTACTTCTATAATGTTCGACCTCTTAACCCTTTAATACATAACGTGATATTGCGTCACGCTTTCGTGTCTTAAATTACCCCGGGCATCATAGAATTACTGAATTTTAAGTGTATCCATACTTTAAAACTTAGTAATATAGTTATTTTTTTAAATTCATGTTTACACAGTATATTAAACAATACATTAAATAAATAAATAAATAAAAATAGTTGTTTGATCATTGTTTATTAGACTTTATCGATAAAATCATGCTACTGTGAGGGGAGTAACGGCGAGTCAGTCGCTAAGGAAGACAAAGTTTCGCGTAACTTCGGTTATGGTGAGTAATACTTAAGGTGAAGGAGGCGTGTTTTGATTTGGGCGAGTATTATTCAGATATTTTATTATTCGTAATATCGTGTGTGTCACTTTATTAAATTTTCAGCTATTCTTTTTATACATCTTATTATTTACAGGGGCTAGTGCGGCTATACTCTTAAGAACAATAGTTAGACTGAGTTCTAGATTACATAAGTTCTTTTATTACAATCCCTTCTTTCTTCCCCCGCATTATATAATCGCGCACTGCCAACCAAGAACCAGTTTTCCTTGCGTACCATTCGTGACGATCAGTCACGTGATACGCGACGCGTCTCAACTTACCCCCTTACACTACAGTAGTTACAAAAACGATCGATTATAAACAAAATAAATAAATTTTATTTCCGCATCTTTATTGGTTTAAATAATCTTATCCTAATGGTTTAAAAAAATTAATAAAATATAAAAATCCATTATGGGAAAAAATTCTTTAAGAAATAAATGACAAATTTGTGCTTACAGGCTATCGGTTAAAAACAAAAATTGAAACTCGTAAAATATTTTAGAAAATTAACTGATTTCCTGATAGTTACAAAAATAAAAATAAATGCAATAATCGATTATATAAATGATTGTTAGAATGACAATACAACAAAAACTTATACTCACGTCCTACTATTTCAAGAACATAAATAAATTATAAGATAAATTGTTAAAGTACAAAAAATATGAGGCAAGTTCGGTTAGAGAATCATTTGCTAGGATAACTAATATAAAAACCTAATATCCGGGCCTAGCATGTGTCTACAGTATTAAACAAAATCAGTTTAAATCAAGTAAAAAAAAAAATACGCATATAGTAAAACTTATACTCACCAACACCTAATGGTTT
>CAJVPV010001632.1:0-15196 GCA_910591835.1 Acaulospora morrowiae | reverse complement strand
TCTTGCATTGCTTGTATCTGTTCTTTACTCGCTTTATGAAACTGGTAAGTTTTTGTTGAAAAGAATATTCTGCTTGGCTTATATTCGAACCAGTCTAGTACTATGTCTATTTGTTTGTGATCTGTTGGTATGGCCTGTTGTTCTGAGACCTTGTAGCAGAGAATTTTGTTGACAAGATTTCTGGTAATCCAGATTTGATCAATTTTTGAAGCGCTGGTGATTGTTATGTATATGTAGAAATGTTCTTTGTTTATGGCCTTTGCAACATCCACAAAGTTAATAAAGTACCTATATATGTTTCTTTTGAAGAAAGAGAAATGTGCATTTATTGAGAAGGCTGATTTAGGATAAGAGTTGAAATCATCTGCGATTATGATATGTTTCTTGTGATGCTGTTGAATAAAGCTTCTTAGTGATAATACTGCTATTTTTCTTGCTGTTCTCTCATGTGACAGATAGCAGGATACTATTATAATATCAATTTTGGGCTTGAACTTGAGATGTACTGCGCACCAGTACTTGTTTGTTGAAAAAGTTTTAAATATATGTGTGGCTATTGCTCTGGTTATGATGATGCATGCACTGTTGATTGTTGAAGTGCTTGGGTAACTTGAGATAATTGTGTTGTTGTTTGATATTTTTGGTAAAGAACTGACTATTGAGGCTTTTGTTTCTGTGACACATAAGATTCTTCTTTCACTTTTCATTGCTCTGGTGAGTTCATTAAGCTTTCCTCTTTATGTAAGGCCTCTGACGTTAAGGGTGGTAATATTGATAAGGTTTTTAAGGGAAGTGTATATGTTGTTTAGGAAGTATTGAGAGTTGGTCTGAGTTGTATCTGTCATTAAATTAGATTAGGGAGGAGAGCCAGTGCCGGTTTGGGTGACTTAGGTTCAATTATATATTCGGAAGGAAGTTTTTCGAAGTGAAAGTGGTTGCCAAGAATTTTAATGTTGTTGTTCGGTTGTGGATCATCAGTAAGTGAAAGGGACAGGTTGATATTGTTGTCTTTCAGGATTTTGTTGGCTTCTGTGATGTCTGGCAGATCAGGTAGGAAAGGTGTGATCTAGTCTCTAAGAACCTCTCCAAAGTATTTATTTTTAATTTTTGTGATTGTTTGTTTGAATTCTGAAGAGTCTCTATTTAGTTGTTCTTTAATGATGTCGAGTTCTGTTTCAATTATTGTGAAGTCATCTGATATCTTGAGTTTATTTGATTGGCTAAGGTTGTCCTTGATCCATTCTGGGCCTAGGGGAAGTTTTACGTGGAATTTGTTCTTTAGGCTTCAATGAGATTGTTTGCCTTCTCTTGCATGGTGGCTGGAAGAAGAATAGAGTTATTTTCACTGTATCAGTGTGAAGAAGGAAGTGGCTGCTTTACTCTGATGTAGTCTAAAGGAAGACATTTAACCGCATAATTATTTTCTCTTAAGAGCTAAACTCCTTTTTTGAATTCTTCTATGATATTAACAATTGGGAAGTATTTGGTAAGATTGGATGGCAGATCTCTATATGAAGGGGAGAGATGTTTCTTTGGTAGAAGAAGGTCGAAGTAAGACTCTGGTAATTTGTTGGGAACATAGTAGTGTTCTCTAAGTTTGTTAACACGGAATTTGAGATCTGCGAGTTCATATCTCTCCATCAAGGGAAACCAGTTGGCAAATTCTTTGAGGAGAAATCTTTAGGTTTGTCAAGTAGGCCAGGTCTTTTGATGAAGTATGAGGTAGGTAAAGTGTCAAAATTGTAGAAAGCCCTAAGGTTGCCTGTGACCTTGATTGTGTCATTTCTTGAGATAATCGGGATACTTTTGGAATTCTGATTTTGATTGAGGTTGGGATGTCCTTGGAGTCGTCTGGTAGTACTGGTATGTCTTTTTGGATATGCTCTTTGCATATTTTGTAAAGTTTCAGATAGTCAATTTTCTGGAGAGAGGAGTCAAGAAAAAAATTGAATCTGTATTCTAGTAACTGGACTACTTGCCAATATTTGAGAAGTGCGAGATCAGTTGATCTGAGATAAGCAACAAAGAGTACTTTATTAATAATTTTTTTGATCTTGTTTCTGTTAGTGTGAATGATATACTCCAAATTATTAGCCTGACAGTAGTTGGAGTGAAATTGTTTTTCAAGCTTTTCATATTCTTTCTGATGTTGGCCCTTGATTAGTTCATCTTTTGCAAATGTTCTAAAGAAATCGCGGTCTCTGTGCTTGATTTTGGAGAATATGCCTTTAAGAGAGATTCTTGATATGCCTGGTGATTCACTTTTGATTTTAAAGAAGAGGCCAACAATTGATTTGGTATCTCTATCACAATTATTGATTTTCTCGCATAGTTCTAGGATTTTTTCTTGTTTATTGGGTTGATTAGTATCTCTTATATCAAGAGTGTTAGTGTTATTTGCTTGAGTCACATAATTTCTCCAATGTTTCATTATATAGGGGTATCTGGTGATCTTAAGAAAAAATCCTTTGTTTACTACCTGGATGACTTTTACCGACATTTTTCATATGCGTACAGGCCAGATCCTGCGGGAAAAAACTATATCCTTGAAATAACTGATGGTGAAACGCTTGTAAAATGGAATGACGATGAAGTAAAGAAATGTTGACTCATTAAAATTATTTGGATGGTGGTTCAGGAAAGAAGGACTGACTATATACTTGTACTTCGATAACAAACCAAATTTGAGAAAGGCAAAGAATTGAGTGGAATCAAATCATCCAGGTGTAAAGGCTTGGGAAATAGAGAAAAGAAAAAGTTGGTCAGAATAATATTTATAGGTTCAATCCAAATTTCTATTTCTGAAATTTTTTTAAATGCTCTTTCGTATTAATGATGATAAAATTCAACGGATGGCATATATCCAACGAATAAAGACGTTTACTGCACCATCGATTTCAAATTTAAGTTCGGAAAATATCCTTGCCTTTTTGCAGTAACCGCTCAAAGCCAGAAAAAGTCGGATAACATATACTAATAACATATACATCTTTTTTCCGAGAGACAGAGGAAAAAGTAAAATGTTGTGTCACGTGATAGTGATGTAACTCGACCGTGACTGAGTAGACATGGTCTCGAAGTTTGGCACTTTTTTTATATGTAATATTGTAAGGCATGATGTTTATTAAATAATTAATAAAGTTTACCCATATCGGGCTACCTGCATGCGTATTGGTTAATCGACACATCAAATCTGTAGCCATTTATGAGTTTGGTATCTTTGGATTGTGCTCGCTTGCTCATTTGTTGCTTAATGCGGATGTTAGTGCAAGAATTTTATGGATCTGTTTAGTATCACATTTATGAATGGGAATTGAGTAATAAAGTCACCAAATGACTATACTTTGGATTTTATTATCTCAGTGTTAACGTTATTACGAAGTAATTTGTGGAAAATCTCAACTTTCAGATATCGTACATTCCATCATGAAATTTTACAACATTACGTAATCGACATACGTAATTGATCTCGGTAATCAGTTTAATCAGTTTACATGCCCAATAAGGGATATGTACGGTAATTTTATATTCTCACTTAAAAACCACAAAATGGATCGTTTTACTGTTCTCTTGTTTCCTCTAGTATTCTTGTTTCCTCTAGTATCCATCGCTCTTCTTTTTATAATTGGTGTGCTCTCACCTATTTGGATCCCGTTTGTTGGGTACGATTTTCAATGAATAAATAGAAAAAATACGTATATTCTGTGAAAATTATTTATAACTGGTATCGATCAACGTTGTTAGACTTTTTATTCTGTCTAAAGTTATGGAGACATTTCGAACAGTTGAAGATAATCCCCCTGAAACACTTCAAACCCTCATTACGTATGAGGAAAAGCCTGGTCAAGCGCAAAACTTTCTTGGTATACCTCATATGTGCTTGAATAACATAATTACAACGCATGTAACAATGTTTTGACGTTTGTTTCTTAATCTACTTGTAGCCCGCATGGGTAAGAACTTCAGGTGGCCCCTTTCTATGCCAAAATATCTCAGAAGTCATGCCTTCAGAAATATTGCTGATCGCGAGTTCGAATACGACGAAGAGGCTGGACTTAATATCATATTTTTCTACAACGCACTCGACAGAGGCGAATTTTCTGGACATGAAAACGAGTGGGTAACGGTGCACCACCAAAAAATAATCGAGTGTGGACAGGAATATAGCGATGATCAATTGGACCACGTTCTCGAAACTTTGCCTGGTGCCATCCAACTTCCGGTTGATCAGACACGTTTGCCACGTAGTCCGCCGGCGAAAATGGTGATTGGTCAGCGTGCTAATAATGGGGAAGACTACAAGGTTTGAATATGTAGATTTGAAGAATTTTTATAAATTTAGTACTTAGAGTAAAAGATGTATTTGTTTCTCGAGTTAATTTAATTTTTTTAATAAAGATAAGAGTTCGCGTCAGAAGACCTGGAGAAAGTAATATAGTTGCTCAGCTTACTTACGATTTTTATGACACCAGAAATAACAATAAAAAGTATACGTGCGTGATTGATACAGGTGCACCAAATACGATCTTGCCATATCATGTTAAAAGGGTACTTGGGAGTAGGGGGTGGAGTACGATACCAAGAATAGCTGGGGGCTACGGGGCACCTGCGGAACAAATTTGTGCGTCTAAGATATTTGAGGTGTCTATTGGAGATGATAATAATTGGACCAAGTGGGTTCAAGCCAGAATCCTACTCTGGCAAGAAAAACCAGGAAATCAAGTGGAATATGCCCTTGTCGGTAATGATGTTACGGATCAACTGGCATACGCACACGAGCCAAGGAACCCATTAAAGTTCTTAAACATTGCAGATGAGACCAGGCTCACCACGTTTTTGAATGGATGCAGTTAATCCCTTAGTTAATCACAACCTCGATAGGAATTTCGTATAAAATATGATTAAATAATGACATTGCTTTATCAATATGAGAACGGTATCAAGCCCAATAACAGTTAATTAATCAATCTTGCACTCTTAATTATTATTTCATAACATTCAGTCCATAATTTCTTGAGAATTTCATAATGCCAAGCATTACGGTTGATTAGGCACCTTATGCCTGCAAAGCAAAAAAAGTGGATACAGGAAGTCTGGTGGTTCGATTCCGCATACATATTCATGTATGTGTATTAATGAGTATCTATGATCGATAAATTTTTCTTGGCAAAAAAACCGTGAACCGAGTTCACGAAGTGATCGGCATATCCCAATTTTTTACTTGACTGTCTCTATATACAGTATACTAACGAGCTTTTGAATATTTCTGGTCTTGTATATAATTTATCGGACATGTCAAACGCTCAAGCTAACGGTTCATTAAGGGAATTAAATGCCAAGCTCTTAGCTGAGATTGCTGAGCTTAGGAAGAAGTTTGCTGAGATTAAGGTCGAGAATGACGAGCTTAAGGATAAGAATGCTGAGATCGTTGCTTTTAGTGATAAGATCACTGAGCTTAAGGCTGAGAGAACTGAACTTAAGGCCAGGATTGCCGAGCTTCTAAGACAGACTGTGGAAGAAAATAAAATGCGTGATGTTAAGGTCAAGGAATTAGAGCAAAAAAATTCAGAGCTTGAGACCAGACTCGCTATATTAGAACAGGAAGAAAAAGGTATTTCTATAAAAGATGTTTCGCGATCTCCAGTAAATTCTAACGATACTCCGGCATCTAACATACCTGATAATACTTTAAATTCTAGTATCACTCCTGAACAAATGGAAAATAGCTCTGATATAACATCTGATGATGTAAAACATCAAACTTATGGTTCATCTGATACATACCAAAAAAAGAATAGCCGATCCTCCATGCCTTCTATTACTATGAAAACTACATCATCGGAAGAGAAGAAAATAAATTATTTCCTGGATAGTGTACATAAAGAAACGATTAGTGAGAAAATAAGAAAAACGAATCTTAGATCTCAAGACAAAGTACAGAAAATCATGTCAGAAATTTCTGAAAACTCAAGTTCTATTAATAATGATAATATAGATAGGGATGTGACAACTACTATTCAGGATGAAGTGGAATCTCTGCCCAGCAATACTAACTTTACGCTTTTATATGGAAAACTTTGTGATGCTATAATTCTTGCTGATCGTAAAACCCAAGAAGCTATCGCGTGTTATTGCCTATTTGGAAAGGCTATTATTCAGAGACGTAATGAAATAGCATCGGAAAGACAAGTTGATCCAGAATCCAATACTGTTAGTAGAATTTTAAATAAAGAAGTAAAAGCACAATTACCCACAGACACTTCTGATAGCCTTTTACGTAAGAGAATTGAAAAAGCAAAGAAGCTTTATAAACTTTTTGATGCAATAGGTATGGATAAAATTTATCGTATTTATTCCTTTTCTGCTGACAGTATATCTAAATTAACAAAAAAGGAAATTCAGTATATTATAGATAATGTATCCTTTGATTATAGCATTAATGTAAGCCTGCCTCTGGCTGAGTTATGGGATGATGAGAAAAGTTCTGTAACCCAACTTTGTGAACCAAGATCACGAAGTGATTGGCAAAATTCTTGTGAGAAGGAAAATAATAATTCAGAAACACCTGCTTCCTCTATCCTATCGCCTAATACGTCTGATTCGGAAGATATGATAAGTAAGGATAACAAATCTTTACCAGTGAAAGAGATAAGCATATCTACTGGAGCAATTTTAAAGGATAAACAAGAAACTGCAAATGATGATAATAATACATGTATAAGCGAGAAAGCCGAATCTTTACTGGAGGAAGAGGTAGGTGAACCCGATGATTCTTTAGATTCTAACTCGGAACCCTCTGATGATGATAGGTTCTGTGGATTTTCTGATGATGATGATGAAGGATATTATTATGATTTAAATACCGGTGAAACTTATACAAAATCGGAACATCGTTATTCAATCCGCGCATATTAATAGGATAAAACCTCATTTATGGAATAGCTAGGAAGCTAGCACATCCGTGTTAAGATGATCCGCATCCGAGGTTTTTATATCTTTAGTTTTACTAAAGGCTCCACTATTGATCTTCAGCGCATGTCTTCATATAACCTAATTTTTACCACAGAGACTAGAAATACGTTTTATTTTTTTGTTGGTGATGAATTTCACTAAGAATAAACATTTCGGACATAATGCTCATAAAAATACCAACCTTATTTTTAAACTTCATAATCATTCGTGGGTCAATGCGATTACCAGTTAAGCGATCCATGATTTATCTGCATTTCATAATCTCTCGCTAATTAAACTGAATTAACGTTCATTATTAGTCTGTAGGATGATTTACATGATTATCTTCGATTACGCAAGAATACATGCTATTAGTGATAAAGAAATGCCAATATCTGATTACGTTTACTGTCAAGTTAAAAAATCGTTCTGGCATCTTCTCTACTTTACGTGAAAAAAAAAACGATGATCGAAACATAACCCTATAAAAGATGCAATTTTCTGATGCTTTGCAAAACCAACGTGGCATTAACAAAGGTCTTACAAAAACAAACTCATCGAACTTATTTTCACTTATCTTGAATCTGTTTCACGAAAATTGAGGTAGATATATCACTGCATTGTTTATATGCTAGGTTACCCTCCCCACACTCGTGTATATATGCTAACAGACTAATTTCCGCTTAAAGATGTCGATTGCTGTTTCAAATACTCCATTTCGGCGTATTAATGTTCGTTGAGAAGATCTCTATGTACTTGATCGTTGGCACCACGTTGTATCTTTCACGTTTCACTAAGCAAGAAGACAGACATAATGCCGATCCTTCTGCACATGATACCATGTCTAATGAAAGCCTTGCCACGAGTGATGCCCGACTCACTACTGAACTCGCTAATCGTGATGAAAAATTTATAGCAGAGATCCAAAGAATCTTGACATTAATTAATACTTCTACTGGGAGACTCGATGAAATCGAACAAGTCCTTCAACCTACCATAATAATTTTGGTAGAGTTGCAACTGAATTCGAATCAATCAATGGAGGATCTCAACGCTCCAAAACGAAATCAATCAATATTATGCCGTTGTCTAGGCACAAAGTGACGTTTCTCCAGAGATAAGAATTGAGCCTATCGAGGAAGTAAAACTTTGGGACGATTCATCCGACCAACAAAGTGATGCAAATCAATCCGAAGCATCTTCTGGTTCGAGCCGACGATCATTTCAGATACGACTTCAGAAATCTGGAACCAATCTAAAAAATTTTTGATAGAATTATGGCAGAAAGAGGATGTTCTTTTGATGATATGTGTAATGTTGTAATGGTTGAACTTCTTAATCTTGGGGTGGGAAAAATTGAAAAATTGGTAAAGATTCAATCAAAAATTATTATCGTAAAATCAATGATTTAAGAGGTAGTAACTTGGATAAAATAAGTGCTTGGATCGATAGTAAAACAGTTGCATGTAATCGTGAGTAGCGGGAAAGGAACTGCCAATATATTTTTACTTTCATTTTTTACTTAACCGGTCGGCCCTTTCTCATATATTATCTTACGAAAAAATAGCTTAGCATTAAAGCTCTGTTTCTCTAAGAAATAAAGGTAAATTTGACCTTTTAATTATCTAAGTAATTTTTCTTTATTAATGCGGTAAAAAATATGGTGATTAAAACATAAAGCCTAGATACATGATAAAATATATATTCTTTTTGCAGACCAAAAGTTAAAATAACAATACAAAGTTTCATCTCATAATAGAAAACTAATACAAATAATATAATATAAAAAACTATTGTCAAATTCGAAAATAACTATGCTCCATAGATTGCCCATTCTGAATGTGAAGAATGGTTATATAGTTATTGCCCCCCCTGGCCTTGTTGCGGAGATGGTGGTGGAGAAGCTTCTTGTGCCTGTTCCTGTGCCTGTACCGGTACGTGAGTCTCTGCTAAATCCATTAATTCATTTGCATTATCGATTTGAATAGTTGCACTTTCGGTGTTGTTGTTGTTAGCTTCCTGTGCTCCGTCTAATTCTTCGAGAGCTCTATTGTATAAACCTTCTGCTGACATGGTATATTTGAAGATTGTTTTATTTAAGAAATAGTACGGAAAAAAGCAGTCTTCAAGTAAATAATTCCAGATTTCCTATCTCTTAAATACTGGAGCAATTATTATCCTGTATTAGTTAGTATCATATGTATTACTGCGCCACAGTCACGTGACGTTGTGACCTCGGGTCACATTCTATGTAATAAATTCTAAAACACAATTAATTAAGCATTTATTAACTAGTTATTTATCTCAGTAACAAGTTTCCATATTCCGTGATTCGTAAGCGAATGCTAATTCGCACATATATGATATAGAGTTTCAAGGGAACAATCCTATGTAACCGCGGAAAATGATTTATACTGATTATATGTTATTTAATCTCATGCCTTTATTGCAGAGCAATGGCTCTTTGAGCCTACAGTTACTATTTGGATTGAATTCTGATATTTATTTTCCCAGCATCTGAGGCGATAGCGGAGCTGGCATGGCCAATACAAAATAAAACCCGAAATCTTTATTAATAAAAATTTTATATTGTTTATTTTTCGATTTATTATATAACATCATGGTTAATATCTTGTTGATCGATGTGTAATGGATATACATTTGAAATAGATTTCATGTATCAAAAATAAATTCACAGTACATAAGTGATTTATACATAAATATCACCAAATAAATTCTTTAAAATCAACTCTAAACTATTGCAAATCAATGTCCCTTCAGGTCTACAACTCAATATGGATCTCTCCCATTCTCATCGTATACATCACTAGCAAAATATGACGATTATACACAACTCATCTAATAACCCAGGCCCTATGGGTGCTCTTTGAGCATTCGCACTAAAAATGAATCATACATTCTTATACTATAGAGAACCAAATCTAATAGGTCTAATAGGTCTAAATCCTTAAATTCGATATAAATTACAAATTATGTCAGGTCTTACTATTACAACTATTATCGATAAAAAAGCTAAATCAGTGAAGATCATAATAATCGTCCTGGATATGATATGAAATATGTAATGTCGTATATCTACAATTATTGTGGAATTAGTGATTATCAACGATACTTTGATGATCTTTATGAGACTGAAAGACGATATGATACTTTATCAGTTATCTGACCCGATGAAACTCCACGACAATGGGCTATTCGGGTCAGAGTTCCTTTACAAGAGTTAGTTTCTGAAAAGAAAAGAAGCGTATATCACGTACATTGTTTATTTGGTGGATTTGGAAATTCTAAGCTAATTAATTATGATTACTACAGATCTAGAATCCATAAATCCAATGTAGCGATATGTCTAGATTGTATGAAACTTATTCATATTGATAATTTAAAATCAAAGAAATCATTCCATTTCACTAGAAAAAGGTATATCGAAATTATCGAGCCAGATGATTTGATGCAGAAACATTGGCACGAATGTGATAAACCTAAATCTCAAGATGGATATGCGAGAATTATACAAAGAGCTTGGAGACGACTCCAAGAAAAAGAGCCATCAAATGCACGACTTGCATGGAATAGTTTACCAAATGATAATATTCCAGATGATAAGAAATTTTTAGGTTTAATTCCGCAAAAAATAAAAAACCCAAACACCCTAGATCGATTAAAAACACGTCTTAATAAGGAATATGCTGAGTATATAAAAGAATATAATAGATTTCCATATATAGCTGAATTTGAAATTAGTATACATCAGGAATATATTATTCCATACAATTGGATAGGTAGAAAGAAAACCCAATTACGAGATAGATTTAGTAAGCGTCTCCAACAATTAGAAGTGTAATATATTACTCGAAGCCAGAAGAGTAGATGCAAAATGTGTTACAAACAGTAGATAACGACACATATCTTTTTCCAAACATGAGAGGAAAAAGGGCTGGTAACATTTTTTACTTTTATTTCTATATACATTTATTTTATCCGACACAAAAAACCCCTCTCCGTACAAATAGAATTTATTTATTTTTCAACATCTACTTCAGCCTCAATCAGGCTGGATACTGATAGCTATTTCATTTAAAAATAGTAGCGAATAAGATACCGAAAACATCTACCTCAATTCCAATCACGGCTGGATATGGACAGCTTCTTAGTAGAAGTGGCGAGTAGGATGTACTTATATTGCTGTATTAATAAATAACGAAAAAAATAATTATTTGATTGACAAACCTTGGTTTATTCATCCAATGTCAAAATTTTATCCCAGCTGACACGTATTCTATGCGGATGCTCGGGAGGTACACTTAGATCAAAGACGATAAATTTCTGTTCACATAAATGCTTGTTAATAATTTTATAATAAATGCGCCAGTCATTAACATATAAACGAAGCATTCTGCTTAACTCATCTGAGATACATGAGCCGTTAAAAAGTACAACGTATTTTAAGTTTTTTCTTATTAGTTTTGGACAGTCAAAATAACTTTGTGAGATGTATATCAAAGAAACATTGGAATGGCGTCCTTCAGTAAAATAAGGTATTATCTTTTCTTGAATTTTCTTTGATTCGGTGCATACATCC
The DNA here is from genome assembly GCA_910591835.1 of Acaulospora morrowiae. NCBI lineage: Eukaryota > Fungi > Glomeromycota > Glomeromycetes > Diversisporales > Acaulosporaceae > Acaulospora > Acaulospora morrowiae. The sequence goes on along the minus strand of CAJVPV010001632.1, from coordinate 3,645 downwards.
TCAAATATAGCCACTGTACTTCTTTCTGAAGAGAATGAATCTAGTTTTGGGATTTTATCAGGCTTCATAGCCCGAAATATAATATCTTCATGATGTGGTTCTGAACTATTTGCGATTATTTGATATATAGATTTAAGGTACATATATTTAGGTTCTTTGAGATGGTGTCCAATAAGTATCACATCATCACACTTAATATATCTAACACCTCCTTTTTTACCATTAAACATTCTATATAGTTTATTCCCAGACAAAAGACGAACAACTTCAGTAGATTTTCCTGTATTAGTCCAACCTGAAATTAAGCATGTGAAGGGCCATTGAGGAGTCGAATTCTTACTATTATATTTCTCTGGATTCTTGTATTCGTCTATATTTAGAACAAGCTTCTCAAGTGGATCGAGCTTTTCTATTTTCATATTGATCAAGCTAAGTAATACTAATTATAATACCCAAATATATATCCTATGTTTTTTATTCTGATAAATTATCTGTATCCGACTCATTATTTATATCTGCCGGATTCCAGCCAGGAATAATAATATTAGGATTTCTACTTATTAAAGTATTAATGGCAACATCAGAGAAATAATGACAATCTTCAATACTAAGATACCGCAAATTATGACACAAATGTGCTATTGCATAAATAGATATATCAGTAATATCACAAGATTCGAGTTGAAGATCTTCGAGCTTAGGGCAGAATCGTGCTATCTCACAAATAGACTCATCAGATATAGGGTAACAGTAAACAAGATTGGGATATTTAAGGTTCAGATTTGATTGTGCATTTTTTTTAACAGATATATCAGTAATCCCTTCACAGTCCTCTAAGGCATATAATTGCATATTTGGACAAGTTGAAGAAATTGCACATATACCCCCATCTATTATTTTTTGGCATCCGACTAAACTTAGAATGAGAAGTTTTGGGCACGATTCGACAATCTGTTTTAATGATGCATCAGTAATATTACTTGTCTATAAACCAAGATATTCTAAATGTGGGCAGTTTTGTGCAATCTTGATTATAGATATATCAGTAATATGCTTATTATATCCCAATTTCAGGCAACACAAATTAATACATGATTGAGCAACTGTTCTCAATGACATATCAGTTATCTTATAAGATCCAAGTTTTAGGTGTTGTAGATTTGGACATGAATTCGTGATTTTACATAAAGTTGTATCCTTCATATTAGTAATATTACTAGATCGTCTTATACCTTTACTATTATACGAAACACTGAGAGATTCCAGGGGACAAATTTGTATAATCTTACTAATGACTCTATTAGATAAACCATGACACCATTTGATCTTTAGATGGCGTAAAGTGGGACAGGATCTAACAATTTCATATAGCTCATTATTAGAGACCTTGCAACTAGAGATATGAAGTTGAAATAAATATAAAGCATAAGATTTTCGATTTCCACACATTATCTTTTTGAATTTACCCCACTTCATATAAGATTTTTTTAGATCATCAGAAAATTCGGCCTTTCTCCATATTAAAGGAACAGAGCATAAATACCACAACCTGTTAACGAATAAGGTTAGATATAATGTTTTATCTTTGGCAAGATATGAGAAAATTTCGATTAAAAGTTCAGGCAAGGCAAGTGAATGAAGTTTATTATATGTCATATTATCATATGAGTTTATTGTTTATGCGATAAATAACTTTTCTCAATTAAAATATTTCGGATAAAATTATATAAATTCGCATTATATGGTATTAAAATAAGATCTATACCTTCTCGAGCACATACATCCCGCTTTTTTTTGTCTTGCATCTGTTGCTCATCCAAGTCTATTTTGCCTCGCTTATGAAACATTAAATTTTTAGAAAAATATTGGACGCCCTGGAATTTATATACCAATTTCAATTCTTCGTTATACCCATCTAATTGCATCCCATTCAAAAATGGCGGTTTACAAGATGGAAATTTCTTACCTAGCAGATCTTCGAAAATATATCGAGTGGATCTCTCATCTTTAAAATGTGAGCAAATCGGACACCATTCAAATTTTCGCTTCTGGATTTCATAAGGTGCATACCATTGATGGAGCCCACATGTCCAGAGATATACATCGTAACCATTTATTTGATTAGTTTTACCAAGACACTCCCCACCACGTTTTTCAGCATAAGCTTGCGCCTTAGCCATTTTATTAATAATATGGATAAAATTAACAGACCTGGAACAAGAATTTTCTTCCAATATACTCTGGGACGGATACTGAAGTTTTTCTAGATCTACGCGCATCAGCTCCTCTCGTACAAATCCCCATTTTGGTGTAAACTTGTTGCCTTAGAGATAATATAAAATTGGTTCATTCTTCGTTACTACAATTTTTCGGATTTTATGTAAAGAAGGTGAAAATGTTGGATCCGTAGCCCTTTTCTGATTTTCCATACCACCTTCCCACTCCGCATTAGCAAGCAGATAGCGAACACTATTCCCCTTTTTTAATTTATTCTCCTCATCCTTTCCAACATGACGCTTATACTTTGTAGATAGCCTAGATTCAACTCGTTCTAACCGAATGGCTAGTTTGGGAGCTAAGCCCCACTTTGTAGAACCTGGAGCTCGAATGAGGCACGTTGAATAATTATTTAGGTAATTGACAACTTCTGGCAAATACTTAATCCACTCTCTTATTAATTTAGGATTTTTAAATATTGATTCAACGGCATACTGGATTTTATAAAGCATCTTTGCTAACATCTTATTGAATCGTTCTACAAGAGCTAATCCACGATGACTATAAGCATCAATTACTTGAATTGTGACATTATGCGCCTCCACTAATCGAGCAGTTTCACCCATGAATTCTTTACCGCCATTACATTGTAGAAGTGCCGGGTATATAAGAGGGTTATTGGGATTATCATAAATTTTCTTGAATGCTTTAGCAACCTCTGAACTATTTTTCGATGTTAGAGAAACACTTGCTTTGAATCTGCTAGAAATGTCTATAATCTGTAATACTGCTTTCCATATCTTTCCCTTGTACTTATCATGCATGAGAAACAGTATATCACACTGGAGTACACATCCAGGACGTGAGATTTTTTCATAACTTACTTATAGAGTATTTTTTGGTGACGGAGTATACTTTTGCCATTCATTCTGGTTATGCAACCATTCACAAACTTTTTTATATGGGAAATTATATCCTTTCTTTTTACATGCCTCTCTTAAAGCTTTTGCATTGGAATGATAGCCTGTAGGTCAGTAAAAAAGCAATTTACAGATTAAGTTTAACTCCTCATTTGGATTGATTCTAATAATAGGCTTGTTCAATTTACTCATTTTCGATATATTTTACTATAGCAATAAACTATGTTTAAGAAAGCCAAGAGATAAGTCAATATAATATGCTATAAAAAATAAAGACAAAGTCTCATTACTTTGTAATAGTCATGGCATTTTGTAAACCCTGACCCCCAATCGAATAACTCATAGATTAGCTATGGATAAAAAACTTAAGCTAGAACAACCAAGAACTTCAAGAGATATTGCAATCAGAGGTAGCCAGCAACAAATTAAATGAGAAATATATAAAGGATCTGGAATGTAAATATATCCAGTGCGAGAATGAAATTCAATCTCTCAATAAAGAACTGGA
>CAJVPV010001631.1:0-15203 GCA_910591835.1 Acaulospora morrowiae | reverse complement strand
GGATTCTCAACTTGTAATGGTTCTTTATGATTAAATAAATAAATGACACCAACCTGATTGCGGGATTAAAAAAAAAATAAAAATAAAAAAATAAAAAATCAATTGCAAATTACTTTACTTTTAAAGATCTTCAAATTAAATTAAAAATCATTAATATTTTCAAAAATATCTAAAACTTGAAATTCATTTAAAATTTTATTAAATTTATTTTCAGATTCAATTGTCAATATATATTTCTTGATATGTTTAGAATAGTTTGAATATCAAAAAAAATTTTTTTAACAAAATAAACATTTATAAAATATTATAGAAAACTTTAAAGTATTATAAAAATTATAAATTAATTTTAGTCAATAAAAAACAAATAATTTTAGTTAATGAAAATTAGATAATTTTAATCAATAAAAAATTTAATTTAAATCTATATAAATTGCATAAACATATACTTTTGTATTATATTATAATTTAATTTAATAAAGTTTTTTGAAATAATATAAAAAATAATAAAGTATTTAAAGATAATTGTAATTTATAACAATTTTTTTAAAAAAATTTTTTATATAAAATTTCTATATATATATTTTTTTAAAATGTTTAATCAAAACAAAAGAAATATAATAAATTTAATATATGAGTTGTGACCTACTCATATAAATTTATAGTAAATTTAAGTATCAAACTGATATTAAAGTGATATCATTAGGAGCCCTATTAATTACAGATTTTTTTTTAAAAAAAAAAAAAAAAAAAAAAAAAAAAAATTCCAATAAAAATCTTTTATATAACTTTAAAAAAACTAAAAATATTTTTATTAATATTAAAACATTAAAATTTTTTTTATATTTGATATATTTGAAGAATTATAAAAGTATATAAAGACTTTCAATTTATATCTATTATTATTTTTAATAATATTTCAAATCTTATATAATTTTATATAATTTTGTTTAATTTCAATTTTCAATACTATAGTATAAGATATATATGTAAGAATAGATTCCTAAATTATTTAGCATATAAAATTTCACAGATCAATTATATCTCTTCAAAAGGACATAATTATTTATTTATTACTTTAATAAGAATATAATTCAAAAAACACTTGAATTAGATAGTCTAAATTGCAAAAAACCTTTATAGATAGTTTTTTTTTTACTTTATATTTAAAAAAAAAAACTTTTTTAATAGTGAGAAACATTTGAATTATGTTTTTGCCTTTAATTTAGGAGCCTATCTTTATATATACAGTTCGTCTAAAAAGTCTTTGGACAAATATTTTTTATAATAAATAAATAAATATTTAATTATTTGCTATAAAATTTCAAAAATATATTTTTTAAAATATAAAAAACAAAATAATAAGTTTTTTTTAATACTTTATTAATAAATTTATATATAAATTATAGACGGAAAAATAACTTTTTTTATATAAAATTATTTGATTAATAAAAAATTATAAAAAAATTTTTTATAATGTACAAATTAATTTTATAAAAATAATTTTAAAAAAATTTTAAGTTTTGATTTTAATATAAATTTTGATAAATTTCTTTAATTAAAAAATTAAATAAGCAACTTAAAATTTAATAAAAGTTATTTTTTAATTAAATTTGATTTTATTTTATAAATTAATACATTAAAATTATTATAAATAATTTATTTATTTATTGTAAGTTAATTAAATCATATATTTTAAAATTTTTTATTTTGATATAACAAGGAATTTCAATAAATTTCAATAATATATTAATAAAAATCTATTAAGTAAATTTGTTTTTTATATTCTTAATATATATTTAAAATTTTATTTTATTTTATAAATTATTTATTAAGTTATAAATAAAAATAAAAATTGAAAATTTGTTCAAAGACTTTTTAGACAAACTGTATATATATATATTTGTAAAATAAAAAATTTTTAAAAAAATTTTAAACTTTTTAATTTATAATAAATTTACAAAAATATAATATTTGTTATTACTATTATAATCAAATTAATATTAAATTAAATATTATTTTTAAATATTGTAATAACTTTTGAAAAGATAAATTATATTTAATAAATTAGATAATCTTGTTATTATTTCAAAAGTTAAAAAATATTAAGATTTTTTTATTTATTATATAAAATTAAAAAAATTTGTATTTATTTATTTATTTATTTAAAAATTAAAATTAACTCACTTTTATTAAATTTAAATTATTAAAATATTCAAATTTATAAACAAATAAATAATATTATTAATCTATTTTTATTATTAAATACTATATATATATATATTCATTAAACTTTTTAAACAAACAATATTAAATACTGTATATAATAACAATTTATAACAATATTATTATAATATCAAAACAATACAAGTTATAAATTATTTTTTAATATGTAAATATTTCTAGACAAATTTGTTTAAAAAATTAATAAAAATATATTTATAATTTATTTTTTTAATAATGTTTGAAAATAAAAACTATATTATAGTAATATTTAATTTTATATTATAAGAAAAAATTTAAACTTAAAAAAAAAATTTATTTATTTATTTTTAATAAATTTTCTAAATATTAATTTTAAACAAATAGTTTTTAATATAACATTAAAATTTATATAAAAAACTATAATTTTTATTATATATTTTTCAATTTAATTTGTGAAAACTTGATGAGTAAAAAATATTTTTATTTTTGAAAATATATAAAATTATAAAAAAAAAGTTAAAATTTTTTCATAATAAGAATTGGCAAATAAAAATTTGAAAAGTTTATTAATAATTTTATAATAAAATTTATAAAATAGATTTTAAAAAATATTTTTAAAAGATAAATATATTCTATATTATTAATAAATTATTGTTTTATTTAAAAAATATTATTTAATTTTGTAAGCAATTTTCTTGCAAAACAATTTAAGAAATAATATTTGACAAGTAGAGATACATGATAAAACAAAATTATTAATTAATTAATTATATACAGTATATATACAACTTAAGAAAAAAATTTTTTAATCAATTAATTGACATTGTAATTCTGAATTAAATATAATTTTTAATTATTTGATATAATTCATTTAATGATTTAATTATTCTTAATTTAATTGCGATCATCATGCAATCAGGTCAGAATTTTTTGAACTGCGTTTCCTAACCGAACATTCTGAATTAGCTTTTCTTCGTCCAAATACATGACGTTTTGTTTAATCGATCAGATCATTGTTCATTGAGAGCTGCACATATCCGGAGTATGTTGATCCGGGTTGGCTGACCATTCTCCTGCAGAATGCGGACTGCCATAAGTGTTTTTGAATCACACCATTGAGTTTTTCCTTGTGGCGTTAGCGGCTGTGGCGAGATCGCAAATTTTATTAGAACTTCATAATCGGAAGTAACGATTTGTCTTCAACCGACTTTCTTTATTGACCACCTGAATGAAGGATATTTCCATTTCGAGCGTAAAGTTGTTCCTCTATATGTCAAGGGTACCTTTGAAAGGAAAGCGGAAAAGTATTTTCCGATAGTTTATTGAACATCTTATTTGATTATACAATATATTGATATTACAGTAAATAGTACAGTGCATTGATGGCAATGGATCATGCGGTCTTATTATGAAACAAATACATTTTATATATTGTATTTTTTTGCTCATTTATTAATAGAAATTCTTTGATCTATAATTAAAATTTCACAGTGTTAACAGTATTACTATCAAAAATAATGTTCGATAGCAAAATTCCTGCTTCCTTTTCATTCCTTATTTGTTTGTTATAAATCAAACAAAAAAGGAGCCTTTGCGTTTTGTTTCGAATCTTTACAACAGTAAATTCAAAATAGGCATTCTTGCATTTGATAGCCGTAGCATTAATACAATGAAGATTAGTTCTCTTGGTTCATTTTTCGAAACTGCTTTGGTTCATTGACAACTTTAATCGAGGATGACGATAGCAAGCTATGATTTTTTTTCCTTAAATGCATTCAATACTTTTCCAAATTAAGAATGCGTACAATAGAAGATGATGATCATAGCTTTCCCAATCGGAATCTTGTTTCCCCCATCTGGTTGAAGTATTCACATTTCTGCGGAATTAACGGACGATGCAGTCCCGCATTCAGTTTGTCCCCCTGGAAATGGACATCTCAGCGCATCTCGCTGAATCTTGTTTGGATTAAAGTTAACCGCAGGCAATATTTTAGAGTAACCTGAAAAATAACAACACTATTAAGGCTAAGTCGGTTTGTCTTGTGACATCCGTCGGGTAACAGATAATGAAAACTTCGGTATCAATTATGAGTATACAGTATTTGTATTTACTTTTCGGAAGATTTTAACACTACGTCCCTTTTCCTATTTTAAGATTCATGTGCTTCATAGTTGCTGAATTTAATCAGTTTCTTTTTTCAATACGTAATGTTTACGGGGGAATTCTGTCGATGCTACTGAATTAATGAAATGTTCAACTTCGGGAAATGAGACTCAAAGATTTACATTGCATTTATGAAATTTCCGAGTAAATATGGCCTTTGATTAATAATAGATGTTAATCATTATGAAAAATTATAAAAGAGCGTGATTTAGCTGTTTTATTTTAGCGGCTATTGAAAAAAAGCAAATTGATTCCCAAGTATATCAATCTTTCAGAGAAACGTAGTCATTAGCACGGTCAAATATTAAAAAATTGCATATTGTACATTTTTTTCTTGTAATATTAATTAAGAATGACGGAGTACGAAGAGGATATAATACCAGTCATAAATCCTGATCCTCCACTGGATTCATTTAAAATACACTCCACAGGGAAAAGCTCACCCAAATTGTTTGAAAATTTCACGGGATCTCTAACTCGACTTGGCCATTCCCTTTTGAGTTCCAATTCGATAAAAAGAGAAGATGACGTTTACATTGATATCGCTGAAAAAGTTGCCATAGAAAATGACATAAGCATCATTTCGTGTTCTCCAGATAATGAATACGTGGCAAGTTGGTGTAGGGAGGACGGCATTTTAGCAGTTTGGCCCATTACGAAAGGTCGCATTGGTGGGCGATTATCACCGAGTTTTGCGGTGAAAACACCTTTTGATAAGACTAACGTTGATGGCTCAAAAGTTTATCTTTCTGTCTCTGAGGAAGGAAAATATGTTGTAATATCACGAATGAAAATTATTGATGGTGAAGAAGAGGAAACGCCTAATTTGGAGATTATCCCAAATGTCGAGAGTGAAAAATTAGCTGGAAAGTCATTGGATATCACACCGCATTCCTCGTTTGTGGTCTATTCTACGGCCCCGCATTTACCACAAGATCCGAAATTAAATGACCTAGAAATACTGGGTCCACTGATATTTGTGCACCACTCGAGATTGGTCTGCTTTACGAAACGCGATATGCATATATTCTCCACGAAATCGTGGAAAATTATTAATAGCATTCGCATTTCCCAGTTGATACGGTCGACGCCAGGGTATAATCATGATAAAAATCAATTCTTGGCGGATGTTTATGATATCCTGATAGATAACCTGAGATACGACTCTTTATTATGGCCGGAAAAAGATCAAGGATTGAGTGTTTGGAATTTAGATGGACTTCTGAAGCAATGGTTTTATCTTGAATCCAAGAGCGTGTCGCAAAGTGATAATCTATACGCCATTTCAAGAGATGGAAGCTTGGTGGCTAGGTAATCGTCAGTTTATGTCTTTGTTAAATTTATCACGTGATATAAACAGACAAATAACGTTTTTGTTTTAACGCCAAAGGTTCCATGAGAGATCAGGATATCCGCATGGCGTCTTAACCATTTTCCACACACCCACAGCACTGACCATATCTGACATCGATGTTCCAAAGACAGTTTTTCACATCGCTTTTCTACACAAATGCGATAGGATGATAGTATGTTCATATGAAAATTCATCGGGGAAATATGTTCGTGTACAATTATATTGTTGTTGGAGCGGGCTACTCGTGAAAGAAGCCACGTATCCTGACATAGACGTCGAAAATCTCTTTCTATTTAACGGAGATACATTTATACAAGCCAAAGCAAATGAACTCGCAGTGGTACCTTTATTCCAGCATGGTACACCGAAAAAGGTTGAACGTTTGTCACTCATAACTGAATGTCAACCTACGGAAGATGGTCTTTTGATATCGACCATGCTAGATCCACAATCGACATGTTGGGGTCAAATCCACGACAGCGAAGGTAACGAACTTTGTCGATTTAAATTTGAACCGTGGAGATCTTATAAGGCCCCCCATATGTTCATAACCTGGTTAGATGAAACAAGGTTTTTGATGGCCGGGAAGGATAGCATACAGATATATCGGATAAAACCCAGAGGATCCTTACTAAAGACTGAATTACAGTACATCTGGACGGTTCCAGTTACTCGAAATTCCGATATTAAATTTCTATCACTAGAGACGATACAAGACAAGGATGGGTTGGATTGTTATTACCTTCTGGTACAGTTGACAGATCAACACGATGTAAGAATTCCACTCCCCTCGAAGGAAGATAAGCTTAGCTGCAAGATTGTTTCGGATGCGTGCATGGCGGTGCATTTTTTGAGATTACAATTTGGCGAGGAAAGTGAATATCTTAATCATTTGGGGATCAAGGAACAGTTACACAAGCTGATTGAAAGTGCGGTGGAAAAGTATCCATCGGCTTTCAGCAAAATCACCACCGGAAATGGTGAGACCATCTATCCGATGGAGGATTTTATACTGCTATCATGGGATAAAGTTGTCAGGGATATACTTGACTCCAATCAATACATTCCCCTCTTTCACAACGAGGAACAGTCCGAGAGTGCTTTATCATTACTGGTCGAACTTCAAAAATCAGAGTTAGTCGAACGCATGATTTCATACATAATAAAGAATCTCCATCAACGTTATAATCCAATGCGCGCGAAGTTTGCAAATTCTTCCGTGGAAAGTTTTAAAATGCGGCTACAACAACCTGGATTCGCCTGGACGATTGGAAAGGTATTACTGGACTTGTACAAATACTATCCTGATAAAGGTGCTAGGGTGTTGAGGGAGTGCAGTTACTTTACCACATCGCTGGAGACGCCAGTAAGAATCCTGCAGACAAACTTGGGAAAGCCATTTACTGGCGAGGAAAGAAGTTTTCTCCCAGAATTAGCAGCTGTCACGAGAAAAGCGCAACTCCCCAAAGAACTAATGAAGGCTTACGATGGTCGGAAGAAATTCGCGGATTGGCTTCGCTCCACATTTTCAAGACCCTCCGAGATCCGGAAAGATGACAAGAATTCACCAAAATATCTATGCGAAAAAGGAATAGGCGCATATGGTAGTTCGACATTTATTGAAAGTGAAAAGAAATTTCTGATAAACAGAGAAAGTCACATGTATCGAAAGCAGCTTCGTAAACAACGGTTAGATAATTTGCAGAAAACCCATCCGGCGAAATTGTGTGTAGTGCCGTTACCAGATTTTTGCGTTTACCCGACTATTCCCGAGAATTACGACGATACAACTTATCAGCGAATGAAAAAGTTCTGGAACTGGTATATTGCACCGTCACAAATGAGTCCCTTTGCAGACATTGCCATAAACGGACCGCGAGAATTGTTTGGAGAAGTTGCAATGGAGGCAATAATAAAGTTCAAGTGGTAGGTTTAAATTTGATTTATGGTATAACATTATATGTTTGAAACGCTTATATATACAACAAAAACTCATTATACATGAATTCTTAGGGAAAAATTCGCGAAAGCCTACTTCTTAAACTCATTCATTTTATACTTAACATATGCGATCCTTTTCTGTGTAACAGTTAGCATCGATTACGACTTAGTGCTCGACACATCAAAGAAAGTAGAAACCTGGAAGAATACCTTATTCATAATTGTCACCGTCATCTCGTTTGTCTTCTTGCTTCAAGAATTTCGTCAAATGGTCGGCCGTTGGAAAATTTATTTCTCAAGCTTCTTTAATTACATCGATCTCGCTTCATACGGGTTACCGTTGGCTACAAGTTTAATGGTCATTGCTGTGAAAAGTGATCCACCGGCGTGGTTGAAAAGTTTTGCGGTACTAATGGTGTGGTTCAACGCTTTGTTGATGTCAAGAGCTTTTGCCGGACCAGGAAAATTTATTGCGATTTTAATAGAAATTGGAAAAAAGATTATAACATTAATTATGACACTGGCCGTTATTGTCATTGTACGTTCTCTGATCCTCCTGCTTTGGAAATTGCAAATTAACATAATCTCACAAATATTCTCTTTCCGGCAATAGGGCTTCGCGAATGCGCTATTCGTTCTTCTGCGCAATGTCGATCCAAATGACATCGTGAATACCTACAATGGTTCGATTTCAAATTCGTCAGGCGGCGTCGTCGGGAATCTAACCATACAACAAGACATCAGGTCCGACACCAACCAATGGACAAGATTCGATTCGGCCTTATTCGCTACGTATAAATTCCTGGGTATAGGGTGGGAGTCTGTCACCAACATTGAACCTACGTGGTCTCTTAACCTTATGATGTTATTGTTCAGTAAGTCTTCCATACAGTATTGCCTAATTTGAAAACGTAAACAACAGATGACTTTTGATTTACATTTTATTGCCTTAAATAACAGGTTTCGTGACAGTGATCATTATACTAAACGTTCTAATCGGTCTTATAACCGAGGTATTCGTCGGTAGCCTTCAGGTGGGGCGTCAAGCGTGGTTAAGACAACGTGCGGAACTTATAGCCGAGCTTGAACTATTCTCCCTCACTCCCAAAGATCGACAGAAGTCAGACTGGTTTCCCCATTTGGTATACTACGAAGCACATTTGGACTCTATAAATAGATGGCAACGTAAATTGTATCAAGAGGAGAGAGGAGATTTGGATGTGGATTTTGTCCGGAGCGAGTTAAAAACGGTCAAGGATGACCTTGAGGACGAGTTGAAAGAGCTGAAAGGGATGGTGGGACATATTAAAATTGCAATGGGTATCGGGAAGATGCCTAGTGACGGAGATACAGTTGGTGGGGCTAAGTTTAGAAGTGAGCGAGATGGCAATATCACGCTTCATTGATAATGTGAATTTGAGTTAGTTAATTATATTAGTTTCAAAGGGACAACGTAGACAAAAAAAAAAAAAGGACAATTCCATAATAGTGTACTTTACAATTTAGTTTTAATTTTTTTTAAAAAAAAAGTAAGAGTAGTTTTTAATATTTTTAGGCAAGGTTAACCTTTGCTCATCTGTAAAAGTTTTAACATCTCGAACCATTTCAAAAAGAAATAATTTAATTTAATCACTGATAGCACTTTCAATCTTTCAATTTGATCAGAAGAAATTGTTTGTTTTTTATTTAGTTCACGTAACACTGAAAAACTTTCAGAGCACATTTTTAAAAGTTTGATTCTTAGTGGAACGCAATTAAAATTATTCCAGATGGAGGCATGCGATCAAAGGGAGCATTGTCCACACTTAGAACCCGTGGAGGAAAAACTATTTGAACTTAGGTCGCATCGATTATATGTTCTTTGACATATATTACCCGGAATGGCACCCGTCAACGTATTTTCCGAAAGAATTCTGTGGAGAGTAAAGAATAAATTTAACATACATGAAATAAAAAGTAACAAAAAAGATATACTTACAGTGTGTCCAATGTTATACTACCAATTTCGATGGGTATGTTACCACTTAATTTATTATTGCTCAAATCTAATTCTTTCAGATTATCTAGGTTTTTAAACGATGACGGAATACTTCCGGTCAATTTATTCGCGGTTAAACGTAACGATCTAAGATTATCCAGGGTTGATATTGAACTCGGAATTGTGCCCGTCAAATTATTTGTTCCCAGGTCGAGAGCAACTAGACTAGGAAATTTAGAAGAGTCAATCGAAGGAATTGAACCTTCTAAGCGGTTTCCTTGTATAACCCTTTATGAAAATCGATTAGAAGTTTGATCGATTACTATAACTTGTTAATAATGAATTATGTGACTTACAGGGATTTTATAGAATTAAGGAGCATCAAAGACGGTGGTATTGTTCCCGTCAATGAGTTTAGACTCAGGTCCCTGGCAACAGTAAAATGGATAAGTGAGTGATCAAGGTACCAAATGAAAGAAGCAATGTAAATTACAAAATCCATACAAATTCTGAAGATTTGGCTGTAGAGTCTTGCTTTCTCCCAAAAAATTTGGAATAGTGCCGGTGATTCCTTGACCTGATATGATCCTATGAGTAAAAGAGGTTTTAAATGTCTAATCAATCGCTTTCTTCAAAGAACAATAGACTTTAGGTGAATTCCCACATACAAAGTTGTTAACGACGACAATCCAATGGAAGAAGGGATAACACCACCGAGATTTTGATTCTTTGATAGGGTCCTATTCAAATTGTATATTGGTTAGCAATAAGATAATGCATTCAGCAAAAAATGAAGATTTGAACCTAGAAAACAATTAAGGTAATATTACAAAAACTTCAAAGATGTCATGTTATTAATGGTATCAGGAATGCCCCCGGTGAGCCCTGTCGAAACGATGCTCAGCGAAATTAAATTGGGTAATTGGAACAATGTTGTTGGGATTTTGTCACTTGGCAATGTCCCACTACCGGATATTGACCTATAACAATGCGATGAAGGTATTATTAAGATTGAATAAAAATTTGGTTGAAATGGAGATTGGGTTAAGCCGATCACTTACAAGTTTTGAAGCGTGATCAGATTTCCCATATCATTGGAAAGGGTGCTGGTAATATATGGGTTTTTCAAGGTTCTAAAGAGTAATTTCGTAGGTTAAGAACTTGGAAAAAATAATTAAACGCATATACGTAATTGATTGGACGCATTATTTTTTTATGAAAAAGGATACAGGGCAATAATATTCTTGTTGCTATCACAAGAGACGCCGCCCCATTCGCAAAATCGGCTGTTTGACATCCATCCGAGATCTTGTTCTAATGAGGTCTTATTTATGGCATTCGCCCAAATGCCTTTTAACACACAAAATGTGCTCACATTGTAAAAAACACCCGGATAACCCGTGCATTCTTCACACGGAAATTCTTTCGTTTGAGAACTCAGCATTATCATGCATACTATTGATTCGGTCGTCCTCAAATCTTGTGTATTTGGTGATGTGCTGCTGTTATTCCCTCCAACTCCATCTCCTCGATCTTTTTGCGATGGTAGAGTATTATTGGATCTTGAAAGAAAAATTACATCCAAGATTATAATGTTCACCAATAACAGCAACAACAATATTATTATTATTATTATTATTATACACCATAAACAATTATTATTACGATGCTCCTTTTTTACATATTTATTGTTTATGGGGAGTGTATCACGCCGCCTTTTCCAAAATCTCAGTTTCTTTGGAATGCATCCACATTTTCTATTACGGTCTTGGGATGTAACATTTCCGTTGCTATCCGTATATCCGTACTCGATAATGTTACTTTTTATTTTATTTTCCCGATTCATGACTTTTTCTTCTGCTCTTTGTACCTTCACCTCCTTTAATTTCTTAATTGTCCTTGTTTTCTCTCTTTCTGATCCACCGTTATCACTTTCTTCACTTTCTGATGAGAATGCCGAAAACTCCACAGTATCCGACGACTCTGTTCTTTGGTGTTGGTACGAATGACTGGCTAATAAGTTCGTATTGCTGTTATTATCGTAATGATTGTTAACGTATGAAAAATTGTAGCCAATATTTTTTGAGTTAGGAAAAGCTTTTTTTGAAGATTTAGCGAAGGATGTTTCCGTTCTTGTTGAATTTGAATTTGAATGATTCATGCGTTCATATACTTTGGTAGATGATGATTAAATAGTATCAAACTACTTTCTAATTTGACGTCGATGGTAATTAAATAAAGAATGAAAGAAAGGTGAATAAAAAAAGGCCAGCTTTTTCCTAATCTCCAGCAAGGAAAGTGCAAACGGTGCAGAAAGACGAATGGTGGGGATTATAATTTAAGGTCAACCCATACTGCATCAATGTCAACGATTGTCTTTTATAACATACAGTATTTACTCTTCAGAACCTTGTAGGGAATTATATACAATGCATTCTTTCACTCCGCACTGAAGACTGACCATTTTACGGTAACAATTGTTTAACATTAATCCTTGAAACATAAATTGAAACGATAGTAATTATGTACATGCATATGTTGTGATTACATATTTGATATACTGTCTATATATATTTCGGTGATACGTAATGGTGTAGACAAAAAACGCCGTGTTTGATTGTCTCGAAACAATGATTAAGACAAAGATTTAAATTAGTATATAAGATTGCTACCAACCTCATCAGTCCGTCGTGCCATAAAGTACTCTCGTTACTTTACAAGGAAAATAAGAATTAACGAATAACAAAGAAATTAGTCCAAACTAAACTGGGCATACTTTCCTGACAGTATTGTATCGTGCTGCGCATTTACAAGTCACATGTTTTTATTAACTTTATCAATTTAAAAAAATCTTCGAAAATCCTAGATAATCATCACTGTTTTTATCAAGGAAGTAAAAAAAAAAAGATTTATTAACTCTCAATAAGAAATAAATTCTTTGTCTTGACTGACAACAGATTCAACATATCTTCGTCTTTATTCTGAATTATGTCGAGTTACCGATATTATTTTGACATTGTTTTTTATCATATTTTAAAAAAATTTTTATAATTTACAATAAATACTGATTTTATTGTTTAAACAACTTTGATAAAGTAATTAATCACCAACATTAAATAACATTTATGAAAAATAATTAATTCAGATTAAACATTATATAGTGCATGTATTGTTATAGAAAAAACATTTTTACAATTATAAGTAATGACAATGAACTCATATATTGCCAAAAGCAACAATTTTTCATTAATGTAAATAGACAATATATTGTATATCTAATATGAAAACCAATTTATTAAAATTTTATAAAATACAATAGTGTAAGTCAAAAATAATTAAACAATACATGATTTTTATTTTTATAATATTTCAATAATTAACTAATAAAATAAGATAAACTAAGTTTACTTGATAAAGCTTTTAAAATATATATATTATATTATTAAAATTTGATTAAAATTTAATTTAAAAAAAATTTTTTTAAAAAAAGAAATAAAAAAGATTTTAATTACATATACATTATAAAATAGAAATAATAAAAAATTATTAAAATCATATCAATATATAAATTTGTAAAAATAATAAGAATTGTTTTTATATTAAATATAAAAGGTTATTTATTAATTAATTTAACTAAAAAATCCTAAATTTATTATTAAGTATAAAGTTTTTAAAATTTTAAATGTCTTAAAATCAATTTATAAAATAAAAAACAAATAATATTTATTAAACATAATAATAATTTTTTTATAAGCTTAAAATTTTTATTTGATTTAATATTTCATTTTTTAAAAAATTTCTATAATAAAATTTGGGGGTTTTTTTTTAAAAAAAAATTAATATTTCAAATAAATTTATTAATTAAATATTAATAAAACCTTTAATTTTTTTTTTTACAATCAAACTAATACTATTTATTTATTAAATTATATAAATTAATACAATATAAATTATATTATATATATAAATATTTTTCAACTTACTTATCAATAATATAAAGTTTTTAAATAATTTATAAAAATAATATATTACTTATATATTAAAAAAGATTGTATTTTATAAAATTAATATAATAATTTTAACTTATAACTATATTATAAAACAAATATTATATCTAATAATTTAACTATTGAAAAATAGCAACAAGATATTTTACAGTACAAATACATATGAAAACTCCATCCAACTAGATGCAGAAATAATACAGAAACAAGACAAGATCATAGATCACCTACTTACACTTAAAGATAATCATTATGCTAACGATAAGTTATGGTTTCACAAGATGATCCACAACTGTCTTTACAAAATCAAGACTGAAGAAATTGACCTGGAAATTTCATTTAACACTACCCCGTTGGATACTATTACAGCAAAAATAATAAATATTGATTCCAGACAAATTGTCAAAGCAGACATTATTTGCAGATATGCAAAAGATCTCTAGAGGGAAAACGAAATATGTATGTCCATACTTGATGAATACATTATCAAAGACCCATCAGACAGACTTATCATCTTCACAATCCTTAGGCCAAGTAAACAAAACTCTTAAGATAACCACCTAAAATCCACAACATTCACAAACAACATTTACTCTACACACCAAGAACAACCCTTAAACCAACAAGACCATCAGGCCCCAGCAAACCAGGACACAGGTCATATGGCACAGACATCCTCTCGCCCAATCGAGATGAAAATTTTAAACTCTGAATAGGAAGAGCCAACTACACCAGAAATAATTATGTCAAATACAGAAGGGATGCAAGAAACAATCACTTCAAATATTACAAGCTTGCAAGACCAGAAGATGCTTCTAAACATACTACTTGATATTCAGAAAAGTATGAACTACCAAACAAGAAACAGAACTATACAACCAATTAATCCATACTTTATTACAAAAAAAGAAGCATATACAGCAGACATTTTGGTAACAAACATACCAAGAGAAAACAAAGATGAACAAGTCAAGTACCTAATGAATATCTTCAAGCTATCTAAGACTGAAAGCAACCTCATCAACATGGAATTTACCAACAGAAACTACTGGTACATAATATACTTCAAACTATAGCTTAATCTCATAGGTTGTGTTGAAAAGACAAACAATAAGGAGAATGGAAATCTCAAGATCTTATATCTAAAAGAAGGACCAGAAAATGAAAAAAAAAAATCAACTAAGAAAGAGATATCACCTCAATTGCATGCCCAAACAACAACACAAGCATCCAAATTAACAAACATCCCACAACCTCCCAAAAAAGATGAGCCCATCAAGACACCAGCCATACCATCCAGCCAATCCAATATATATAACCTCAAGAATAGCTCATCATCCTATGGCATCAGCATACTGATAGGAACCTTTCTTGGAAACAATAGGAAAGAGCAATTAGACCTAATTACAAAGATCTTTGTAATTCCAATCGAAAGCTCATTCATCAATGTAGAACACATTCAGGGAAATGAATGGTTTACTGGTGTAAGGGGTAAAATAAAAATAGACAATAATAAAATATCTGTCTAACATTAGCAAGTGTCACGATAATAAGACCATA
>CAJVPV010001630.1:0-15211 GCA_910591835.1 Acaulospora morrowiae | reverse complement strand
ACTGGCTGTTCCCTTAATCAAACTTCTAACTTACATTCATGCCAACTCGAAATAAACAAAATGAAATCCATTCCACTCCACATTTTTACTCAACAAAAACCATACAAAACCTGTTTCACACTTAGAGACATAACAAATTCAACCAAACACAAAACCCCCTTACATACTTATAATATTCCCATTATCTCTATTCCCTCAACTTCTCAACAATTCCTTATTGAGAAAACTTTCAAACTACAATCTCACCAGGACCTAATCTCTAATTGCTCAACCAAAACAAATGAAAAATCCTTCTACCTTTCAATTGAAACAAAACAAAACAAAACCAATATTAAATGGACTGACCTCTCAGAATCAACAACTTATACATATAAACTTCCATACAACTCTATTTCATCTCTTCTTCTTTCTATCCAAACAATTCTTATAATGAAACCTTCAACAACAGCAATCTTCTTTCTAAAAAACTACAAAATAAGCAAAACTATATTTTCTCCCAATTCTAAAAACTACTGTACAAATTGCAAAACTCCATACATAGATATAGTCAATGAGCTAAAGCAAACAATTCAATTCTTACAAACTCACTGTACCTTTTACAAACCACCTCACAAGTTATACTCACAACACAATAATATAACTACTCAAATAAATTTATACTTCAACCTTCAACCTTCACTATACACTTTAACTAACCATTCAGAATTACCACTTCCACCCATCTGCAAATATATCAAAAAAATTAATTATCTCCACAGAACCTTCAATATACTAAACTCAAAAAAAATCCAAACAACTTTTCAACCTAACTTTCAAAACTTCTCTTACACCCTCAAATTTCTTAAATCAATTCCAATTCCTACAAATACCTCTGAATCTGCTATTTACAACTTCCACCTCAAAATAATCTCTCACAGTCTTCCCACCAAATCTTACCTACACATCATCAAACCCCACTTATATCCAAACAATCTCTGCCCATGCTGCAACACCTCAGAAGAAACCATTAATCATATTTGGACTTGTTCTATTAACAACAATATCCTAAAAACAACTATCCTATCAATACACCAAATTATCAAAGAAACAATTAACAACTTCCCTGAATAAAGCCTACAGCATTTCAACAATTTTCAAAACACAATATCAATATCTATCGGCCTTACCTCACTATCTACAATAACATTAAACCAAAAACTTATCTCAACCTTTAAACATATACAAATCTCCAATAAACTTCTTGAACTACTGTATAACAATATATGGAAACCCAGAAATGATGACATGATCTCTCAGGAAAAAATCCTTGGAATCACTCCACAACAAAAAAAAAACCAACAAAATTGATTACACTTACCTTCAAAAAATCACCCATCAATACAACATCAACAACAAATCAAACTAATAACAACTCCAAATTTCATGACAACATACCCTTTCCAAATATTTTTTCTAATTGTATTTCACTAACCGAAAATTTATTTTCATCAGATCTGACCCCCTAATCCAGTAAATAGTTACTTCTAAAATTTTGCCAATTAAGGTTTTTATAGAATGTATTTACTTATAGACAGGTCAATGTTTATAGCAACATATCTCAATGTATCACTATTGTTGTAAATTTTATACTAAGTCTTTTCTCTGTAAAAATTGAATCAACAATTAATAAAGATCACAATTTGAGAAGTGCCTCCAAAAAAAAAAATATATATATATATATTTTTCATCTAACATTAAAAAAAACAATTATTAAAATAAATATTTATAAAAAAAAACTCTTCCTGTCAATTAATTTTTTGCTAAAATATTTTCTTATTTGGTAACAAGCTTTTCCAAGAAACTTTTCAACCCAAAGCATTTTCAAGTACTTTCACCTACTAACTAACTTCTACTATAAAGCACTCTACAACAAACAGTAACAAAAAACAGTTCCTATATGCTACTATCCACCAGGACTGGAATCAACTCTTTCAAATTTACTATCTTGACCTTAACAACAATAAAATTATCTGAATAGAATTTTTAAAATCCCTTCTTATTACCAACCTAACAAACTTTACTAACCAATTTCTTATTGTTAAAAAAGAAAAAAACATTGAGGAAATCATCCAAACAGAAACTATCGATGACATCTATATTTTAAGCTTTACAACTGAAATATATAAAAACAGAAATAGAAAAGATCAAGGAAAACTGCTTCAAACTCGCATTCAACTCAATAACTAAAGAACCTTGTCTTTAACTTTCAATTTATCAATAACATAGTAGAAAAAATAGAAAAAACTCAACTCAACACTGAATTCTACAACCGCCTTCAAGAATTTCTCTCTCTTTTTCAAGAAACTTTAAAAAAACCCAATTAGCTTACTCCTGAAAATAATTATCCATCCATCACTTTCCTTGTTTTCCAAAAAAAGAGCAACAATCAATTAAACACAACAATATCCATGCATTCCAATTGTCTATCACAACAATCCTGCTTTAATCCAACAACTCTTTCATCAATGAAATTACAATTGACACACCAATGAAACTATCTAATTTGGATCTTGCCCCAAACAAACCAACAAAACAACCATTATTCCAACTTTCTCTTTTGACAAATCTATAATCATATCTAATCTTAGTATGGAAATAAGTGAAATTCAATCCACAAACCAATCAAATTTCATGATTATTGATAACATCATTTACTTGGACAAACTGACTAAAACTTTCTCTCAAACCAAAACCTCTTCATATACTTGGTCCTTCTCTTTTGAGCAACAAGTTCACAAGAAACTTCAAGAAATTAGAGACAATAAACAATATGAAAACCTCTGACTTAACACTGAAAAATTAGTTAACAATCTTCTTCAAGCTCCAAACAATATCCAAATTATTATTCAAATCCTCAACACTATTCTCAAACTTTCCAACTATCCACCCTACCACTTTAAAGCAATCATGAACAAAATTAGCTTCAAAGATCATACTTTCTTTAGTTCTTTTACCCAAAACAGAAACCTTATACCAGCCCATCAAAAAGAGTTTAATGAAATTGAACAAAACTTTCAAAACAAATACAAAAGTGAAAACAAATACCATTTTATTAAATTTCAAACCAAAAAAAAAATCTGATCCAACATTTGTATAATTCTATTTATCATCTATCTATGCACCATTGACATTAAAAATACTCCTTATTATAAATTAGCAAACCTTCTAACTTAATCAATTATTTTATCAAAAAACCTTTCTTTATTCTTGATTAAAAATGAACTCAAAAAATTTCTAAATGACTCCCTTTCTAATTTACCTACTGAACTAACAAAAATTTCTTCACAAGTTAAAATTAAACTTTCTATCAAACTTTTAATGTCAGACAAAACCCACATTATTCCTATTCTTCGCATTCTTGGCTTTCATTACAAATTTAATAAACTACTTGACATATGCTTCAAGGAAAACTCACTTCTTCCTGAGAACCCTAATGATTTTTCAACCAAATATAAAAACATCTTCCCTATTAAAAAGAGAAGTGAACTCACCAATCTTGCAAACTATAAAAATCATCTTTGTGAAGAATACAAAGTTTCTTTTACCCCAAATTACCAAACTCTTATTTTGATCCTCCACCTTCTAAAAAATCTCTCTCAACAACTTACTAATTACTAGACCCCTAGTACAAACATCTCTTCCCCTACAATTCCAGAAATAGTACTATTACTTTACAAGAAATTGTTACACTACTTAAAAAAACCTACTTCTTTAAATTCTTTCCTAATGATTACTTCTTTATCAGAACTAAACTTCCTTCCTCACCAGAAAAAGCTGATATCGAAACTAATATTCTTCTACTAGTAACAAATCCAAATGATATCTCTCTTTTTCTTAAAACACTCACAAAAAAATATATCTTTACTAGCCCTCTCTCCAAGAAATGAATCAACCTTTTCCCAATTCAAACCCAAACACTTTATACAACAACAAACAAGTCTTAATAAACAAATATCCCCTTCCAAACAACTATCAGAAAGTAAATGAAAAAGCAGAAACCAACTTTTCTATCACCAAAAAATTTGACTTGCATCTCAACATCATCAAATCTCATCAATTCTACCAGTTCTCAAAAATTCCAGACAACTGGATACAAATCTCTGTCAAATTTTCTCTTCCCAATTCTTCAGAACTAAAAAAATTTCTTGAAAAAAATCACATTCAAATAGAAATCCCTATTATTAATAACAACAATTTTACCTTCAAAATTCACAAACTAAGAGAATATTTTAGTTTTCAAAAATCATTTAACATCTATATCCTACAAATCGAACTTTCTGAACCCTTAACAAAATTCTTTAAATTCTTCTAATGATTAATACAAACTTAAATACAAACCTCTTGCAAAATATAATTGAGTACTTACTTAATGATCAATCTACCTCTTTTCTATCCTTATTAACAAACTCGTTCCACTTTTTAAACTCTTCAACCTATCTTCACACATCTGTTAACCCATTAAGCAACTTCTCTATAAAAAAAAACTTTACTCTATCATCAATTTCACCTTCTCCATTACAATCATATCAATACCTCAAAATTGACTCCTTAAATATAAGAGGCATCAATAATGAAACCAAATTTAAATGCCTAATAAAACATATCTCACAAGAGAATTTCAACATATTCAGATTATTTGAAACCAAACTACAACAAACACGCAACTTCCCCAAAAAAATCAGTAAATATCATGTCCACTGAAGTAATCACAAGAACAAAAGCCAAGCAGGAACCTGCATTATAATTCACAATGACTTATTCAAACACCTCTATAAAATTACTTCATTTGAAGAATTTGCAATATCAACTTATTTTCAGTTCAAACAAAAAACAAAATTCTGTGTTTTCCAAATCTAGCTTTTTTACTCAAGCTCTACCTGCAATAAAGTCATCAAACATATTACAAAAATTATCAAGGAAAACTCATAAAAAAATATTTCCTATATAATTATGGGTGACTTTAACTTCACTTCGAAAAAAATCAATTGTGAAAACCCAGCAAACTTTCATCCTTCAAAAAATCTATAACCAATTAAACAACTACTCAGATTTCTTTCGAATCCTCCACTTCAATACTAAAACATATATACATATAAGTCCCACCAACAAAACTAGAATTGATTAAATCTGAATTACCAATAATCTCTTATATCTTCTTCAAAACTCAAGCATCTATCCAACTGAGGCTGACTTTTAAAGTAATCACAAAATAACCAAAATAATATTAAAATTATGCTATAATAAACAATCAAATAATGGAAAAAAATGAACAATATATCTAACAAATATTCTAAATGACAAACAATGGGAACTGCTTGAATCCAATCTTCAAAACAAACTGATAAACTTCTATTCAAAACCAACAACCAAATTTGAAAGTACTTTCATAAAAAATTTAAAAAACTTATCATCTAAAAATTACTATCAAAAAAGATCTCAGCTCGATTTTTAAAAAACATTTTCTTTGAAAAAGGCTTATCACTATATAATATCCTCCAAGAAATCAAACAACAACTCTCACTTTTGAAAAACAATACCTCTATTACCTTACCAACTAACAACTCGATTATTAATTAATTAAATACTTATTCCCTCCCCTACTCCAACAACTTACAGTCAATCCAATCCTTTTCTAAACTTTTCAAACTTATATACAAAGCTTTCAAACTTGAAAATCAACTTCAAACAAAAAAAGAAATCTCCAAACTTATTAATAAATGTATTAATAATCTACAAAACAATCCCAAATTAATGATACAAAACATTTTAAATCACAAAAATTCTTCTACTAACTTTAACAAACTTATCATTTCTGAAAAGGATAAAGTTATCTCCGATCCTACTGAAATATACTCAACTATAAAAGAACATTATAAAATTACCTTCCGAAAAGTCAAATACATCCCTTACTATCTAAAAATAGAAAGAAAACTACTTACTAATTTTTTCAATCTCATCTGACTAGTACTTCAACCTGCTAAGCCCAATATTTGAACATGAAATTTCTAAAACTATTGATGAATTACCCACAAATAAAGCTCCAGACTCTTTAAACATAACTTACTTAATGATTAAAAAAACCAAAAAAGCAATAATTTCCATTTTTTGTGAACTTTTCAACCAAATCCTTCAAAATGAAACAATCCTTGAAGAATAGAAAATATATTATATTTTTTCAATCAGTAAAAAACCTTAATAGAACTTCAATATCAATAAAACCAGACCAATAGTCTTAATTGATTTCTTCAGAAAAATTTTTACCAAAATCTTAATTACCAGACTTAGTTTAATTCTATTTTCACATTCAATTTTCTCCAATCAAACTTTGCAGATCTTCCCAACCAAAGTACCTTCAAGCTTATTCAAATTATAAACTCAATATACAACCAATACAAACTGGAAAAAAGAAAACTCTGAATATTATTACTTAACATCAGCGCAGCATTTAACTCTGTAAATTTACAAATACTAAAGAAATCCATACAATGCATTAAACTTTCACAAAAATTCATTAACATCTCCAAAAACATTCTATCCAATCAAAAATGTCAGGTAATCACAAACCTTAGCAACACAAATCCAATTCTTATACTAGATGACATTGATCAAAGAGAAACTATTCACCTTTCTGGTGGATTATTTTCTATAACCCTCTTATTATACTTTTATCTAAACAAAACAAATATAATAATCTACATCAAAATAAGATAGCATATATGGATGACTTAACATTCTTGCAAAAACCACTCTTCTCTTCAAAACCAATTAAATATAACTGATGAATTTTTCAAACTAAATGACATTAAAGCAAATTCAAGCAAATCCAAACAAATTCAAACTAATTATTATTAATTCCAAAAACAAAAAAAAATCCATTCTTTTTAATAACAATCTCATCCCATCTCAAACCAAACATGATTCAATTAGAATTTTAGGCATATAGCTCTCTGAGTCAAGTATAGTTACTCCAAATCAGGAAAAAATATTAAATGACACTATATTAATTTCCTACTCTCTCAAAACCAAATTTACCACCAGTTTAATGGTCACATACATATATAACAAAGTTTTACTTATATGAATTGAATTCAAACTTCAATGTTTCTTTCTAACTTTCAATCAACACATACTTTTACAAAGGAAAATCGACTTCACTATTAAACACAAATTCCAAATAGAAAAAACTCTTTCCCAAAACTGGTTCTACAACCCTTACATTTTTAATATTAAACCTATTTTTGACTTGTAAAATGAAGTTCTCATTTCCAACTTACACTACTCTTTAACTAACCCCTCTACCTCTAAACTCAAACTACAAGAAATTTACACCTTTCAATTACTAAATGCATTTCTCTCTTGTCCCTTCAAAAATTTTATCAAAACCTCTATAACAAATACTATACTTCATACTATTCAACTCGCACATAAATATAAAATCCAATTCTGCAATACCTCACCTTGCAACCATAAATTTCCAGATGGAAGAACTTTACTTTATGACCTAATCTGGGACTTAAATTGGTTATACATTGTGAAACTTTTCTCCATATATCAAATCTTCTATATTGAACAACTTCATTTTTCAAAGTAATCAACTAACTGAATGGTACCATATAGCTAGCCGAATAGAAAAGGGAAAAACTCCACAATGATACAAAAAACTCAAACATCTCAATTCAAAAAACACTGGAACAATAGCAATCACAAACAAATAACAAACAAATAAAAAAAGAAATTAGAAAGCAATTGAAGTCTCTAATATTATCATAATTGAAAAAAAATAAAAAACTCTCTCAAAAAATCAAATCATTATTAACCACTATCTATACCTACTAGTTAGTGATCTTGACAAATCTCTAATCTTAATCAAATGTACCAGCTGTACCCTTAATCAAATCTTCAATATACACTCCTGTCAACTTCAAATAAATGAATTAAACTTCATTTCTCTCCATATCTCTACTCAACTCAAGCCATCTAAAGCATGCTCCACTCTCAGGGATATAACAAACTCTACAAAATATAAAACCACTTCTCCTTTTTACAATATTTCAATTATATCTATTCTCTTTACACCTCAACAATTCCTAATCAAAAAAACCTTCAAACCACAATTTTACCAAAACCTAATTTCTATCTACTCAGCAAAATCAACCGAAAAAGCAATTTACTTATCAATGGAAACCAATCAAAACAAAACTATTGTCAAATAGACAGATGTTTCTGAATCACTAACATATAAACATAAATTTTCTTACAATTCAATCCCATCTCTTCTGCTTTCTATTCAAACAATTATTATTACCAAATTATTATTAACTATAATATTCTTTCTAAAAAATTACAAAATAAGCAAAACTATATTTTCTTCCAATTCATAAAATCACCAAACAAACTGCAAAACACTATACAAAGATATAATTAACAACTTAAAACAAGGTATTCAATTTTTGCAAACACACTGCTCCTTCTATAAACCTCTACAGAATGCACCCTTATTTCACAATTAAACAATTACCTCAATAAACCTATACTTTAATTCTTAACCTTCTTTATATACTCTAACTAATCACTTTGGTTCACCACTTTCTTCTATCTGGAAACATATCAAAAAAATTAATCACCTTTTTAGAACTTTTAATATTCTAAACTTATAAAGACTTCAAACAACCTTTCAATCCAATTTTCAAAACCTCTCTTATACTCTCAAATTTATTAAATAAGTATCAATATCTATCAATATCTCAGAATCAGCCATCTATAATTTTCATCTTAAAATTATCTCCTATATTCTTCCTACCAAATCTTACCTCCACACTATCAAACCCAGTCTTTATTTAAATAATCATTGTTCATGCTGCAACAGCTCAAAAGAAACCATCAATTATATTTGGAACTGTTCTATTAATAACAACATTTTACAAACAATTATTCTCTCAACACAACAAATTATCAATAAAACAATTAACAACTTTCCTGAACATAACATACAATACTTCAACAATATCCAAAACATAATACAAATTGCTACTGGTTCAATCTCCCTCTTGACCCTAATTTCAAATCAAAAACCTATTCCAATCTTTAAACATATACAAATCTTCAACAAACTTCTTGAACTAATATATAACAACATATGAAAATCCAGAAATGATGACATGATCTCTCAGGAAAAAATTCTTGGTATCATGACACAACAAAAAAGAAACAAAAATAATACCAAAAACAAGAACAATCAAACTTAATCTAACAAAAAAAACTCAACCATCAACACAACATTAATAAACTGTATCAACAACAACCATACCCCACTCTAATATTCTGTTTCCAAATATCTTTCTTAATTGTATCTTACTAATCGAAAACTTATTTTCATCAGATCTGAATGAAAAACCAAATTATTAGGAAGGTACTGACCCTCTAATTTAATAAATAGTTACTTCTAAAATTTCTCCAATTATGGTTTTTATAGAATATATTTACTTATTAGCAGGTCAATATTTATAGCAATATATTTCAATGTATCACTATTGTTGTAAATTTTATACTCAGTCATCTTTATAAAAATTAAATCAACAATTAATAAAGATCACAATTTGAGAAGTGCCTCACAAATAAATAAATAAATAAATAAATAAATATTTATAAATATATATATATAATAATTAATATTATGGTTTATTGAATAACTTTCTAAATGTTAAGTAAGATATTTCTTAACATCTTTACTAATATTCTTAATATTAAGATATAAGATACATTGATGTCAATTAATTACATATTAAGTATATTTCTATAAAAACCTGTAGTAAAAAAAAGAAAAAGACCATTAATTAATTTTGAGAAGATAATGCCTCAATAATAATTTATTCTGTCTGTAAGAGCATAGATGGATTTTATAAAAAGGGTTGAATAATTATGTTAGTAAGTTAGTTTATTTGTAGAGTTTGAGTTGTTATTTTCATAAACTGCATGGAACTGTTGTTTTGATCTCTTAAGAAAAAGAATAATGTAAGTCTAAGATCATTGAATCCCAGTGCTTGCGATTACAGGTTCAGTTGGTTCTTGTCACCCAATGAATATGTCAGCCGTAATGTTCAAGAGAAAATGAAGAACATTTATACTTCAGAAGTGATTCGTAAGATATAAGGATAATGAGCAGATCGACCCGTGGTTGGATGAGGTAGATAATTTGGGAAAACATTCCATTGTAAATAAATTATAAATTAATTATAAATACAGTATTTGTAAAATCAGAGATGTTATGCCTTGCAATTTACTTGATACTGTATGAGAATGTAAAAAATATGGAATTTGATTTATGACGATAAGAAGGATCATGCTAGTATATTTACTGAAAAGCTTTATTATGTATACATAAATCAAACCATTAATAGTTATTGAATGCAACATAATTTTGGAGGATATCTCATTGTATACGTATCACTATTCCCAATCCTTTTTAACAATCCAATTTTCATATCATCCAAACGCGTGATAAAATGATGCATTTGTATTTCGTGTTCTCCTCCCTCTGATCGTTTTTTTAACTCATCTAAAATCCTAGATAGTTTACTTGCACGAATCTGAACACCCAAAATTTGTTGAGTTTCGTCACGATAATCAAAGTATGTTTTAAAATAATAATAAAATGAAGAGTTTAAATCTTGTTTATATGAGTAACTATAGGTGTCGTTTTCTACGATGCCCCAACTGATCGCGTGTAAGTCAAACCCTATATAAGTACGTCGAGGTCCGCTGAAGACGAAAAAGCCTGTATGTGATTTCAGTTCGTAAATCAGATTGGCTTTAATACGCACGCCGCTATAATAAATTAGGATGGAGTTTCCGAAATTGCCATTTTTAATAATGGGGTTTGGTTTAATGAGCTAACAAATTGAAGATGTTAGTTCATTAATTATTAACGCACAGTAGATTGTATTGAGAAACTAAAAATTTACATCAAGTGTCCAGTGATGTTGAAATTTTTCTGCGTGGATTTGCTCTTCAAACAGATCGCGGACAATCAAGTCGAAAAGCCTGCAAGTACGACGGAATTTGTTAAGTTCCGAGAAGCTATTATAAAGAAGGTAAATGTCTGAATTATATTCCATATACATCTCGACTTTAAAGAGGAATTTACCCTGTAATATGGAATACATGAAGCAAAATATCAATCCACAACTCCGTGGGAAAGACATAATAGTTCTTCATTATTGTAATATAGTAAACGGATATTCGCAAGTATTTTTTTTCTTCCTTGAAGTTTTATATAAAAAAAAAAAAAACTCACTGCATCTGAAACAATTTGTAAACTTATAATCATCAGCATTAATATAAACTTCGTCATTATTTTTGATCTAGTTAAGATCTGTAAAGTCAAAAGTATACGTAATTAATAGTTATATTTAAAGTATTAGAGATTAGAGAGATATACTGTATGTAGGTGTTTTCCTAATCATTATGCAACAGAATATTTTATACCCTAATTAAATATAGAAAAACCATGTGGCGTTTTTTTTTTTGTTTTTTATTTATCTTATTAATTTATTATTTAGTAGACTAATTTTTTATTTGTTTGCATATAGAAAAAATATACATATTAAAAGAAATGATATTATTTATATAAAACTTTATAATAAACAAACAATCTATTATTATCATTATTATTTGAATGCTGCATAGATTTTATATAGAGTATGTGAATACTAGTCTTGAACTACAGTATATATTAAAATGGATTATATTTAATGTAATACTAGGCAACTTATTGCATTATTTGGTCCTATATTATTTTTTTAATAAATAAAATATATAATGTAAAAAGAAAACTAGTATTTCAAGATTTATTTAATAAGTTTTCTATTTTATCTAATATAAAAAAACTAATAAGGGATTTCTTAACTTAAGTAACATAAAAAAATTTTTAGTCAATATTAAATATCACGAATATATATTTTTTTGAATATTATCTTTGTTGTGGTTTTTTTAATAGAACATAAATCATAAATTACTTAAAAATGTTTATAGTATTTAAAATATAATATATGAATAAATAATATATTTATAAGTATTTGTATGTTATTATTTAGTATTGATATATAAGTATAAAATTAAAAGAACTAATTAAAAAGCTATTTTTCATATATATTTGTTATTAATTTATATTGATTACTTATTATTTAATATCTTTTGCAGATTTTTGATTAGTTTTAAAAAAAATCTTAAAATAAAATTAATTATTTGCATATAATTTAAGTCAAAATTATTGTTTATATTTGAATTATAAAATATCAAATTATATAATAAGTTTTATATTATATGTTATAATAAGCAAGTACTTATAATAAAGTATATAATTTGGCCAAAAACTATATTTTATTAACTATTTTGTAGTTGTTGTTATTTATATAATTTTTTTTTTTTTTTTTTTTTGCGAGGCACTTCTCAAATGTAATCTTTATTAATTATTGATTCAATTTTTACAGTGGGAAACTTAGTATAAAATTTATAACAATAGTGATACATTGAGACATGTTTCTATAAACATCAACCTGCCTATAAGTAAATATATTCTATAAAACCTTAATTTGGCAAAATTTTAGAAGTAACTATTTACTGAATTAGGGGGTCAGTGCCTCCCTAATAATTTAATTTTTCATTCAGATCTGATGAAATAAGTTTTCAGTTAGTGAAATACAGTTGGAAAAAATGTTTGGAAAAAGTATATTGGAATATCGGTTATGATTGTTGTTGGTTTGTTTTGTTGTTGTTATTAAGTTAATGGATAGTTTGTTAGAAGTTAATATGATTGTTTTTGTTGATTTTTTTTGATGAGAGGTGATGCCGTAAATTTTTCCTGGAAGATCATATCCTCGTTTCTGGGTTTTCATATGTTGTCATATAATAGTTCAAAAAGTTTATTAGAGATTTGTATGTGTTTGAAGATTGAAATGGATTTTTGGTTTGGTATTATAGTTGATGGGGAGGTGAGACCGATAGCTATTGATATTGTGTTTTGGATGTTGTTAAAGTAATGTAGATTGTGTTCAGGAAAGTTGTTAATTGTTTCTTTAATAATTTGGTATATTGAAAGAAGGCTTATCTTTAGGATATTATTGTTAATGGAACAAGTCCAGATATGATTAATGGTTTCTTCTGTAGTATTGCAATGTGAGCAAAGATTGTTTGAATATAAATGAGATTTGGTGAAAAGACTTTGTGAGATAATTTTGAGACAGAAGTTATAAATAGCAGATTCAGAAGTGTTTATAGAAATTGATATTGATTTAAAGAATTTTAGGATATAGGAAAGATTTTGAAAGTTGGGTTAAAATGTTATTTGGATTCTTTTTGAATTTAATATGTTGAAAGTTCTGTAAAGATGATTGATTTTTTTTGTGTACTTACAAATGAGGGGAGTGGTAATCCGGAATAGTTAGTTAAAGTATATTGGAATGGTTGTAAGTTAAAAAGTAAGTTTATTTGGGTGGTTATATTGTTATGTTGTAGTGGAATTGCGAGGTGGTTTGTAGAAAGTGCAATGGGTTTATAAAAATTGAATTGTTTGTTTTAAATTGTTAATTATATCTTTGTATGGTGTTTTGTAGTTGATATGGTAGTTTTTTGAGTTGAAAGAGAATATGGTTTTGCTTATTTTGTAATTTTTTAGAAAAATATTGCCGTTGTTAAAAGTTTCATAATAAGAATCGTTTGGATAGTAAGAAGAAGAGATGGGATTGAGTTGTATGGAAGTTTCATGTGTAAGTTGTTATTTCATAGAGATCAGTTCATTTAACATTGGTTTTGTTTTGGTTTGTTTCAATTGAGAAGTAAAAGGATTTTTCATTTGTTTTGATTGAGCAGTTAGGAATTAAGTTCCAGTGTGATTGTGATTTGAAGGTTTTTTCAATGAAAAATTATTGTAGTGTTAAGGGAATAGAGATAATGGAAATGTTGTAATTAGGTGAAGGAATTTTATATTTGGTTGAATTGGTTATATCTTTAAGAGTGGAATGAGTTTTATATAACTTTTGTTGGACAGAAATATGAAGTGGGATAGAGTTTGTTTTGTTTATTTGGAGTTGACAGGAGTGTAAGATTGAAGTTTGGTTGAAGGAACAACTGGTGCATTTGGTAAGAGTCAGAGATATGTCAAGATTGTTCGTTGGGGGATATAGGTAATAATTGACAATAATTTTGTTTTTAAAAATGTTTTTTTGTTTTTTTCCAATTATAGTTGTGTTGGATATTTTTATTGCTTCCCAGTTTCTTTTTTTGTTTTTTTCCAATTATAGTTGTGTTGGATATTTTTATTGCTTCCCAGTTTCTTTTTTTGTTTTTTTGATAATTGTTTTGAATATTTGTTGAGCCTATGCTTTTTGAAGTAAGATGTTTAAGTTTTTTGTACCATTGTGATGTTTTTCCTTGAAGATTTTTTCCTATACAGCTGACTATATGATGCCATTTAGTAAGTTGATTGCTTTAAAAAACTAAGAGTTGTTTGAGATAGTAGATTTGATATTTGAAGAGAAGTTTTGAGGTGTAGGACCAATTTGAGTTCCATATAAGATCGTAAAGTGGTATAGTTCCTCCTGAAAGTTTGTGATTACAGGATGATGTGTTATTGAATTGAATTTTGTATTTATGGGCAAGTTGAATAGTGTAAAGTGTAGTATTAGGTGTATGTGTTTTAATAGAATTTTTGAAGAGACAAGATGGAAAAGTATTAGATAGTTGTAGAGCTTGGATTTTTTGGAGTTTGAGTTTGGAGATAATAGGATTAGTTAGAGAGTAGTGCAAGTTGAAAATAAGCACTTCATTTTGTAGATTAGCGATAGGTTTGATATTGAAAATAAAGGGGTTGTAGAATCAATTATATGGAAAAGTTTTCTCAATGTGAAATTTATGTTTTATAGTGGAATTGATTTTTCTTTGTATTGATATAAGTTGGTTGGAGATTAAAAAGATAGTTTGAAGTTTGAATTCAATTCGCGGGAGGAGGACTTTGTTATATATGTATGTTGCCATTGGGTTAGTAGTATATTTTGTTTTAAGAGAATATGAAATTGAAATAGTGTTAAACTCTTTTTCCAACAATCAATTTTTTACTCAAAAATTTCCTTATTTGGTAACAAACTCTCTCAAGAAACTTTTCACTTTCCAGCACTCC
>CAJVPV010001629.1:0-15215 GCA_910591835.1 Acaulospora morrowiae | reverse complement strand
AAATAGAACCTAAATACTAAATCGTATTACTACTTTCTGCTCTTAAAAAAAAATAGGAAAAGAAAAAAAAGAAAAAAGAAATAAAAATAAGAGATTATTTTTTTTTTACTTACAACTTCTGCTTCACCTAATATCCTTATACTACTCCTTCAACTAAAAACTATTACTTTTTCAGGAACAATTATATCATCAGTTTGGTATTGCACAATTGAAAACATGTAAGGAGTATATGTTTTGTTTTGTTTTTTCTGTAACTGACATGATCAATCAATCTGTAACCTTGACTAATTATCTTTCAGAAGATCCAGTGTAATCAAAAATTCAAGATCAAACTGAGATAGGCAAAATTTCTTAGAAAAATCAAAAAAAAAAAAAACATGTTTGAGAAAAAAGAAGTAGGAAATTAAAAAGATAATGAAAAGACTGATGACTTTTTTATTTTTGTTTCTCTAAAATCTTGAATCTCTTGAGAGTTTTTGAAGTATATTTTTTCTTGTCAGTTTTTTTCCTAGAAAGATGTTTTTGTCATAGATCTTTTAAGTAGGTTTCTTATATTTAGTTATCAAAATAAATAAGAAAGGTGTTTTAAAAAAAAAATAAAACAAGTAATAGTTTCTGCTTACTCTGTTGATTAGAAAACCAGTGTTATTAGGAAATATTATAAATTTTATTATCATAAAAACATAAAATCTTTTGAGAATATTTGTTTTTTGAAAGAGTTTTAAATTTTATATTTATAATATATATTTTTATTTTTATATTTTTATATTTTATTTATATAATAAAGAATAACTATTTAAAGATAATCTTTTTATTTTTATAACAACTCAGATTATATTTCTATTTTTGAGTTAATAAAATAATTATTTCTCTTAAACTTGTATTTTTTTGTAATTTTTTGGTTTAACTTAATACAATTTATTGTTTAAGCTATTATAATATATTTAAACTTTTATACTATTGCTATTTTAGAATATAAATTAATCTTATTTAATAATTATCATTTCCAATAGTACTGGTTTTTTTTTAGATCAATCTGATTATTCTAATTAATCATTTTTTAAAGATAAGCCTGCTTTCAAGTAAAACTTAAATATATCTAATAATATATATTCTAATAAATAATATATTAATTATATTAAAATATACAATATGTTGCAAAAAAATAACAATTATATTTTTATTTGTAACTTAATAAAAATTATTTAAAAAATTAAAAATAAATTTTAATATAAATAAATTAATATTATAAAATAATTTTACTTAAATTACTTTTTTAATTATTTTATTATTTAATTTGATATTTTAATTATTAATAAAAATTTTATATTATACTTTTTTAATTTCTATTTAATTGCTATTTAAAAAAAAGTAATATATATATTTATTTATTTAATTTTTACTTTTTAAATAAAAGATTTTAAAAGTAAAATAAAACAACAAATTAATAAATTAAATAATTTTTTAAGAAAATATTATATAATAAATCTTTAATTAAAAATTGTAAAAATTTCAATTATGAAAAAAATTTTTTTTTTTGCAACATACTATATATATACGTATATATATATATATATATTATTTACAAAAATTTTTTCAATTATTTTTTTCAAATAAATACTTTTGAATCTGTTTAATTTGATTTTTTAAAAATTATGCTTTAACATTTGTTGAATAAGTTCATATATCAACGTTATCTGAATTATATTCTTTACTTTGAATAAATTCATATTGGAGATGTTTTAATTGATCTGAGTTATATTTTTTAACTAAGATTACCATACACATTTTCAATATAATTTTAATGTTTACTTTTAATAAAAAGAAATGTGGATATGGCCTTTTATTTTTTTTTTTCCTATTTTTAAAATTTAAATAATTAAAAATGGTTTGTATTATTAGCTCTGCCTATTGGAGTAACATTTCAACAATATCAAAAATAATGCAATTATTAGATTAGGTAACCAATATTCATAGTTAAGAAAATGCGAGACAACTTATGTGCTGGGCGATTGTTCTTCACCTTTTTCTGATGGTGGTAATATGATGGTTTCCTTAGGATTGACATACTCATCATAAGGATTCTTTTCTATGAAAGGCCTTTTCCCCAATAACGTTATCATATCCTCCCTATTTAATACCTCTTTGGACAACAGCAGTTGTGCTACTTTTTCTACTTCTTGCCTTTTTTCTGTTAACAATTTCGTGGTCCGTACATATGCCAATTCAACCAGTTTGCGAACTTCAACATCAATCATTTTGGCCGTCTCTTCGGAGTATGGCTTTTGAAATTGGGGTTCCGACTCATTTGGATTATGGAATGATAAGGGCCCTACGCTTGGATTCATACCATAAACAGAAACCTGTGCATAAGCCATTTTTGTGACTTTCTGTAAATCATCTTGAGCTCCGGTAGTCACAATATTAAAGAATATTTGTTCTGAGACTCGCCCGCCTAATGTCATGCACATACGATCTAATAATTGCGCGGTAGAATATAAATATTGATCTTTTGGTAGGTATTGAGCATACCCGAGTGCGCCAATTCCTCTAGGAATTATAGAAACCTTTAATAATGGGTCGGCGTGCTCAAGGAACCAACCGGCTACTGCGTGTCCGGCCTCATGATATGCCACTGTTTTCTTTTCCTCAGGTGATAGAACGCGTGATTTCTTCTCTAAACCAGCGATTACTCGTTCAATCGCCTGCTCAAAATGTTCCCCAGATACTGAATCCTTTAGATAACGTGCAGCTATCAGAGCAGCCTCATTGCAAACATTAGCTATGTCGGCACCAGAAAAGCCAGGTGTCAATGAAGCTAATTTGTTTGCCAGTCGGTTAATGTCCTCTTTGGTCTTTATGGGTCTCAAATGTACCTTGAAAATTTCGCTTCGACCTTTTATATCAGGTCGGTCAATAGCAATATGACGATCAAACCGTCCTGGTCGCATCAACGCAGCATCTAGCACGTCTGGTCTATTCGTACCGGCCAAAACTACCACATGTTCACTTGAACCAAATCCGTCCATTTCAACTAGTAACTGGTTTAGGGTACTTTCACGTTCATCGTTCCCTCCGAATTGTCCCATCTTTCCGCGTGATTTTCCTATCGCATCAATTTCATCAACAAAAATAATGCATGGTGCATGTTTCTTGGCATTGGAGAACAAATCACGGACCCGGGATGGACCCACACCGACAAACATCTCTACAAACTCTGATCCAGAAACGCTCAGGAATGGTACCTCGGCTTCACCTGCCGTCGCTTTCGCAAGTAAGGTTTTACCGGTACCAGGAGGTCCGCTCAGGATAGCACCTTTCGGGATCTTAGCCCCCAATTTCTCATAAGCTGACGGATCCTTTAAGAATTTGACGAATTCCATGATTTCCTCTTTGGCTTCATCCATGCCCGCCACGTCCTTGAACTTAACCTTGACCTCTGTCTCTTGATTAAATAATTTAGCTTTGGACTTTCCGATACCAAAAATCCCTTGTGAACCTGCCGCACCACCTGCGCGTCTCGTCATATAAAACAACACACCGGCCAAAAGAAGGGTTGGTGCAAAATGTAATAATGTACCCATGATATTTATCTCATCGTGATATGCCACGGGGATACGTTCAGTCGGCGGAATTCCCAATTCTTTTTGTGCCTCATCTATTTTCCGCTCGAATGCTTCGACTGATCCAATGCTAAAGTAATAACTGGTACTCGGTAAAGATGATGCACTCGGGTACATTTGCCCGGTCGCATTGGAATTTAGATAAACTCGAACCTTCTTTCGGTTTACCACGACCAATTTATCGACAAGGCCTTTATCCAAAAATGCCGTTCTGAATTCCTGCCATGTTATCTCCCGTGAATTATCGTTACCACCGGTAACTTTGTAAAGAACGTATGCCGAAAACAAAAGAGGAAGTATTGTATTAGTATTAAGTTGTAAATTGAATTCTCGGGCAGATGGTGGGATTTGTTGTTGCTTATGCGACTTTTGATCATTCTGTGAGCGCGCATTCTCGGTTGTACTTGATTTTTGATTTTGATCTTTCACATTTTTGGCTTTAGCATTTTTATTAAAAAAATTCTCAAATCCTCTTGGTACTTTAAGCATTTCATTTATATCTTCCTTGTGTTTTTTCTTACTGTTTGCATTTGTTCCCCCCTCACCGCCACCATCTTCTTTGTTATCTTCATTAACAGGCCGCTTTGACGAATCAACTTCCGTCGCATATGCCCTAAGTAAATTCCTTCGGTTTATTCCACCTATATTATTCTGTATAATTCCTCTCGAAGTATTTATGACAGATTTCGAAATTTTGGCAGTGAGCGCGGCGTATATTCTATTACTATTTGTGCTTCGGTTGACTGCACCTGGAATATTAACTAACTTATGAGCCTTCATTATGTATAATCTAGTTGCACCGTTCATTTTAATATTCGATGAAAATGCTTGTATGTACGTGCGTATTTTCACCGTTAACCAGTATCATCTATTCCGGCCGGCATCAAGGAATATAATTTCGCGTAATTCTGGATTGATCAATTTTAGATTAATAATATTACGTAATACGCATTACAAATAATTTTTTATTAATAATCGTATTTTGCTGATACAAAAGTTTTTGAAACAAATATGGCAATTAAATTATAATAATTTGTATTTTTTTAAAAAGATATTAGAATTCCAATTAACATAGTATTTTAAAACCATTATCTCTAATTTTTTTAATATTGATAATAATTATAATAGAATAAAATACTTTAAAAATAAAAATACTATAAATAAAATGGTTTTATTTATTTTTATAATTAATTTTATAATTTTATTGATTTTTTTATTAATTTTATTTATAAATTTTATTTTATTTGAATTAATAATAATAATTTTAATAATAATTTATAAATATATACAGTTTTAATAAAAAAAACTAGAATTGGATTTTTTTATAATTTAATAATTTTATTGTAAAATATAAATTTAAAGTTTTTTAATAATAAATCAAAAAATTTTATTATACTGTATATAAAAAATTTTATTAAATTTATATAATTTTTTGTTTTGTAAAATTGTTTAATTTTATATACAGTATTTTTATTTAACAAAATAATATATTAAGATAATTTAAAAAAATAAAATAAAATAAAATAAAATAAAATAAAATAAAAATAAAATATTATAAAATTTAATTATTTTATAGCAATATATTTTTAATTTATTTAAATAATTATATTATATAATAAAAAAGAGATTTTAAAATTAATATATTATTTAAATGGTAATATATCAAATTATATAATTAATAAAAATAAATAAATATTTTAAATTATAATTTTAAATTATTATAAATTATTAAATTTAAAGATTATAAATTAAATAAATCATAATTTCAATATATTTTAATAAATATTTTAAAAATTTAATTAATTTTAAGTTAATATCAAAATAATATTAATTTATAATAAATTTAATATCAAAATAATATTAATATTTATTATACGTATAAGCATTAATAATATATAATATAAAAAAATTTTTAAATATCGTATAATATATTTAAAAAAAAATCTTATTAATTTTATATTATTAAATAAATAAATATAAATAATAATTTTTGTTGATCACTAATGTATGTAATTAAAGATAAATTAAACATTTTTAATGATTCATATGTAATCGACAATCACGTGATCAGAGTCTAATTGAAACCGCAGAAAGGGAACACAGCAATTCACTTTTGTTCTACAAATTTTTGCAAATGAACACCGACAAGACTCTGTGGACAAAATGAAAGCATATCATAGTGCCACTGATTTATTTGCCAATAGTTCTAGCGATTTGGATGACAATATTTCCTCAGATCCAGATAATATGCTAGCAGAAATGCCTTATCCCACAGGCACAGGTTCTAATCGCACGTCGACCGTGATAACTAGTCCTGCACCCTCTTATATCGCACATCTTCCTTCAAAATTAAAATCCTTTTTCAGAATAAACAGCTCTCAACACAAAAAAGATGCAACGATCGGTTCAATGAGTGGACGCGGTAATACTCGTGGTGGAATAAGCTCATCTTCCTCTTCAACATCGGTTATTTCAAATGATAGTGAGAAGATTGTCACTGGCTGCACTCAAGGTGGAATATTGAAACATAAGACAATCGGACCGTGGTTTTTGAAAGATCAAAGTAATAATCAAAAATTGCGACGAGTAGCTTCAGCCCCCAACACAAAAACATTGGATGGTTCACAAAAAGTATACAAAGAGAATTATTATGAATCCAATAACAATGTGTCGTTGTCTGTTCCAGATAGACCTTTTCCTAGAATGAAGCGTTCTGAAACTTTTAGACGGACATATTCCTCAAATTCGATCAAGGTCAAGAGAGTTGAGGTAGGACCAGATAGTTTTCAGAAAATTAAATTATTAGGAAAAGGCGACGTGGGTAAGGTTTATCTAGTGAGGGAGAAAAAAACAAATAAACTCTATGCCATGAAAGGTAATCATATTTCTAATTTTTTGAAGATTCATTTTTGTTGATTATTAATATAAAATATACTTTTGTCAATTTTCCGGTTTTCATGAAGTTTTATCGAAAAAGGAAATGATTAAGCGAAATAAGATCAAGCGGGCACTTGCCGAACAGGTAAGGATAAATTATAATTTAAATTTTTGAATTGAATTGGTAAATTTATTATTATACTATTAGGAAATATTGGCCACATCAAATCACCCTTTTATTGTTACTTTATACCATTCCTTCCAAAGCGAAGATTATTTATATTTATGTATGGAATATTGCATGGGGGGTGAATTCTTTCGCGGTTAGTACGAATATTGCTGATTCAATTAGGAAACTTTTTGTTTTGATTTAATTAAACAATCGCATCTTTTTAACTTAGCTTTACAGACGCGACCGGGGAAAAGTCTTCAAGAAGAAGATGCGAAATTTTATGCAGCAGAAGTCATTGCCGCGTTGGAATATTTACATCTAATGGGTTTTATTTATCGAGATTTAAAGCCCGAAAGTATGTTGATTATAGTTGAAATCTTTTTTATCTTCATATATTTAAAGAATAATGATTTTATAACTTTACACAGACATATTATTACATCAGTCAGGGCATATCATGCTTTCAGGTGAACTTTTAAGCACGGTATACGTCAAGTACATATGTTCGATGCGAATTAACAGATATTTATTTATTTATTTACAATATCAAAGACTTTGATCTTTCCAAACAATCTCATCCTGCAAATATGCCAGGCATTGTTAAAAATAGCTCGGGAAATGCGGTAGGTAATGAGATTAATGAGGTTGACGTAATAATATACAAAAAAATAACCGCTTACATATACCTTATGTAGCCCCCTTCAATAGATACTAAATCCTGCATAGCAAATCTCAGAACCAATTCTTTCGTCGGTACAGAAGGTATATATATAA
The DNA here is from genome assembly GCA_910591835.1 of Acaulospora morrowiae. Lineage (NCBI taxonomy): Eukaryota > Fungi > Glomeromycota > Glomeromycetes > Diversisporales > Acaulosporaceae > Acaulospora > Acaulospora morrowiae. The sequence goes on along the minus strand of CAJVPV010001629.1, from coordinate 7,769 downwards.
TAAATTAGCTTAAGAGTCATGTCATCAAATTAATATATCATTCACTGTTCATTTGCAGAGTACATTGCTCCTGAAGGTACTTATTCATATAAATATTCAATTCCCTGGAATTTTTTTTCGTTGACATTTGCTTTTCAATAATCTTTGTTTGTAGTAATTAAGGGCTGTGGGCACACGAGTGCAGTTGATTGGTGGACGCTTGGAATTTTAATATACGAAATGCTGGTAAATATAACAGTCAGAACGTTGAATCAAGACTTGATGATTCTAATAGAAGTTTCATAATTATAGTACGGCTATACCCCATTTAAAGGTCCAAATAGAAATGCTACATTTTCAAATATATTAAGAAATGAAGTACATTTTCAGGAAACAAACGGTGCTCAAGCCATCTCAGGGTAATTATGATAATGTCAAATTTCGAACATCAATGCCAGTTAATATTGAATTTATTGTTTTTTTTTTACACGCGATAGCCTGTGTAAATCTCTCATTCGAAAGTTACTCTGCAAAGACGAAAATCGGCGTCTTGGATCTAAAGCTGGTGCATCAGATGTTAAAGCTCATCCTTTTTTTAAGAACACTCAGTGGGCTTTACTTAGGCACGCAACTCCACCAATTACTCCACAGCAGAGTTATGGTGCCGATGCAGTGAACTTTCGAAACATTCATGAAAGTGTTAGCTTAGATATGGAAGGCGAAAAAATCGTTGAATTTTCCGAAAAAAATCCTTTCGAAGAATTTAACAGTGGTAAATATTTAATTTTGCTATGAATTCTATATATTAATTAAAACTTTAACGAAATGCCTCATCTCTTGCTAGTAACGTTACATCACGACGGTGACGATGAAGAAATATAGATGATTTACATCTTTGAATAAAAGTAAACTCATGAATTATTTTAAAGATTATTTAGCTTAGATTTTTTTAGGTTTCCATTTCATGCTGGGCGTCATGTCTTGCAGCCTATAATACATGTTTAATTATTATGATTTAGAAAGTTATTCTTGATGTTCTCTTGGTTATGCACTCGGCATTAAATTACCACCTCATTTCTTAAAGACTTTTTTTTTAGATTTTTTTATTTATTTCATGGGATGGCGTCATTTAATAAACCCTTCAATGTATTTGGTTTTTTTCTTTTTTTTTTTTTTCCTGAACTTTATTTATCACCAAGTGCTTTTCTACATTTTTGATATTAAATTTGTTTGATATTCAACTTTGTATATCCTAATATTTCATAATAGATCTAATAAATGATTAAGAATCAATAATTTAATCAAGACGTGCAGTATATTGATTTAAAGTCATTTAGTATCGTGCTTTAAGATTATATACATATTAATTTTTGTATTCAAATATTTTTTTATTTGCAAAAAATCAATTTATAACTTAATATCAAAAAAGATTTACTTTATATACATGTACGTAATTTAAAATTATTATTAGTATTATTATTAGTATTATTATTAGTATTAAGTTAATTATTAGATCAATGTTGAAAATAGATCATTTGGTTATACAGTATATCAAATAATAATTAATTAATATATTGTATATTCAAAAAAAAACGTTTCAAGATCAAGCCGTGATATTATTTAATAAAATTATTCTATTGTAAGACTTGTCATATTCATTTAAGACATTTGCTTAGAGTAGTGATAGTACTGTAAAATTGAAAATATTCAAAAATTTTTACTTTATCATTAATTATAATTTTTAATAATTAGATGAAAATTAAAAAAGTGATTAATAATTAATTTAAAAGTTATTTGAAATTAATTTATTTTTATATATATTAAATATTTATTTAATTAATTTTAATATACTATTTTATTATTTTATATACTGTATAACGATAATGAAATATTTTAAAATTATCTTATTTCATTTTTTCGATGGTGTTTAATATAACTAATTTTTTTATTAAAAAAGTTTGTTTTTTAAATAAAAAATTTGATTTTACTATTTTAAAAATTATATTTTCTATTAAAAGAAAATATACTAAATCTATAAAGAAAAGAAAGTAAATTGTAAATTTATGGTTTTTTAAAATATTCAGTCTATATAATTAACTACTGTAAATGAAATAATAATCATTTTAAGTGGTTTTTTATCAAATTTATATAAATAATTGTTGTATATCGTAATAAAACTTTGTATCTTATTTTAATTTGATGAATAGTACAATTTTGAATTAAAATTATTTTGTTAGGGTAAAGATAATTGATCAATCTAAAGTACAAATGTAATTTTGAGGTATCCATCAAATTTCCAAAGTAGGAAAGAAGCAAATGGAAATTAGATATTGTAAAATAAGTGCTTATGTATAATATTATGATACAATGGTTAAGGAAAGTCGGAAATTGTTATGGCATGTCTAATATAAACTTCGAGATGCATCTTTAATTTGATACGACCTCAACACGAGTTCCTTGAATTGGTATTCGTTCAAAATCTTGTGAAGGCTGTAGAACTTCATTTTCGAAATCCATAGGCTTCCTCCTTACCAACAGCACATCCTTTAATTCGTGCACCATCCGTTCCGAGTCCATTCTTGTTGCCCTTGATTTCGCCTATATAAATTATTTTGGATTAGTACACGTATTAAATTAAAATATATGCTATCGATTTACTTACCTCCTCATCTCTTTTAACCTTTTGAATAGCAATCCTTTCCTCTCTCGTTAGTTTCTATTTCGGATAAATATTAGTTTGAATTCTTTTATAGTTATTTTAAGATAAGATTTTTTCTAACTTCTACATACCTTCGTTGTTTGTTCAGTTATCGCTTCTGCTACAAAGACTTGTTCTTGAACATCTAAAGGTTCATCTTTCTGTGACCAATCGATAGTGAGCGTTTTCTCGGAAGTATTTTCATCAGAATCATTTTCGCCTTTTAGTGTTTCAGCATCCTCATCAAGAGATTGAATACTAGAACTTAAATTAGAATCAACAGACATTGGCTCTGTTATATCTTTCAACGCTTTCTTTCCGTCCTCCCATTCTTGAAACATATAGGTAAAGTCTCTGGTTATGGATTCGTATTGATTCAACAGCTGTTCTCTATGTTTTTCAGCCACAAGTCCTATCCAAAATAAAATAGATTTGTGAGCATAATGTGCCACTTTCTACTATTAGGTGTAATATAGTATATGAACAAATTATACCATCATTTCCAAAGTATTTGCGGGCATCCTCATTACATATGTATACTTTCGCTTGAACACCACGAATGTGTTGCTCGATAGAAGCTAAACGATGAAGGTAGGCCTTAAGTTTTTTGTTCGTAATTACTGGTGCTGTTGGCTGTGACATAAAGTCTTGTTTTGGTGTCGGTGTTACGGTGGTATCTATTATGATATTAATAGTTTTGTAAGAACACACACGCACATTGATCAAGTGCTGAAGTTTTTTGAGTTATACTTACGTAATTCACTTGCTAAAGCGACATTAACCCTGTTTAAATATTCACTCGTAATAACTCCTATTTCATCTAAATGACCATTAACTGCTGCCCAATGATATTCATAGTCTCTTCGATGAGAATCCCTTCCTGGTGTCATCACATCCAGCGCAAGGAAATGACACAAACATTCTCTTCGTTTTGAGTGCATCCTCTGAAAAATTTGCTTCAAATACTCAAGAGAATATTTCTCCTTTTCATCATCCACGTTCCATTCATCACCTTCAGTATCTGGACAAGGAGTGATGTTGTACATATTGTACATAATGTCCAAATTGATTTTTGAAATTTCCGGTTGCATTGCCACTATGGCTTCACAATAACTCGTGAATGCCTCCTGAAGTATATTATAGATGGCTTCTCGTAACGCATTACAACGTCGATCCTTGGAACTCTGTTCGATGCGAGATATCGGAGAAAGAGGCATGGACCTATTGGTAAATTATTAAAGTTGAGGAACAACTATATAAAGAAATTTGATATTCGCAGATATTATATATTTATGGAATCAAAGGATACAATCTATAGCCACGCGATACTAGTTCTATTTCTTGAATCATTATCAACGCTTTGTTAACCTTAAGATCGAAAGTTTGACAATTGTAAACGAGTGTCTCCAAAAAATGTAATGCTGAATTGTGGAGATTTTTCATAACTTTTCGACGCTAATAATTAAATTATTTAGGAATCAGTGATGATGCACATAAATACGGTGAATTAGAACTTCCTTTCTTACCATGCGACGATATAAGAAGAATGAGGCTAATAGAGCTAATATAAGTGCAATAGGTAACTGCATCATCTTTGTACCAATATCTTTTGGCTCAGCATCACGTAACAACCATGTCAAGAGGACCACTAACACGCCAATCAAAGAACTTAGTAGGATCTCAAAATTACGTCGCGAAATTCCTCCGAAATATAATCCTGCTTCCCGAGCATTGATCGGATTTGGCTTTTTGCTGTCGTAAAAATATATCGATAGGGTATCATTTAAAAGGTGCGAGGTACATAGTAAGTACTTGAAACGTTCTTCAAATGCGTTCTCTTCTTGTAACGGAAGCGCCGTTGATAAGGTTTCCTGTTAGGAAGCTTGAGATTAGTAACAATCATAATACTTTCTTACGTTGATTTCCAAATGGCAAACATACTTGAAGGTAATCAAGAATTTCACGTGAGAAGTGTGCAAGCCAATGTTGAGAGTTTTCGTCATTTTGTGAGGCTCGTCGTTCTAATTCATGCATCTCTGGTTGTTTGGTTAGCTCTTCCTTACTACCAATTTCTAAAGATTATGGTTGCATTAAATTACGTAAATAAAAAATAATAAAAATAAAGAGTAAACATTAAAGTTTTATTCGTCCTACCGCTAAGATACTCGGCAAAGGGTGTATCTTCATAAACTAAGGCTTCAGCCATATATGTATATGTTTAAAAGAGAGTTGAGTATTGTTAAGTAGAAGTTTTCATGAGATCAAGGGATTTCGATGTAGTGTTTGGAAAAGAACATATGACAGCTCATTTGCGGATCAGAAACTAAAACCGGATTGGTTACATATCAAGTCATGCATTGTAGTACAATTAGAAAAAACTGTACGTATGCACAAATCAAGAGAATCAAAAAGTACTATTAATTACCCTCCTACTGCATGTGTCTCGTCCTCATTATTAAAAATGATCGTTTTAGGATCATATTCCTTCAAACTCGAATTTTACGTGACAATCCTTTGTCGCTTTATCGCGTTCTGCGTGTTTTCTATACTTCGTTTCGATTATTTAGGCAATTTGATATTTTTCCACTGATAAGGATACGTGTATAACATCACATTGTGTAAACAAATATCAATTTTATTGGTGTCATGCATATCTATTTAATTTAAAACGCAAAAAATTATTTGATGATTATCATATGTACGTACCTAATATTTTTTCGTTCTTTACTCTTGACACGGTTTCTTTTTTCATACATTTTACAATTTTTTCCTATTTCGTTCCCATATTTGTGATCCAATTGCAACAATAGTATTATTAGTGATGATGATTTTTTTCTTTAAGGAATCTCGACTTTCTAATAATTAGCTAGAAAGGAAAACAGAACAGACAGGGATGACTCGGGGTCAGGTCCGGCGTTGGCCTATCAGGATTAAAATTGGCTGAAAGTGGAATAGGGAGAAATTTTATAAAAATTAAAAAATTATGAATTATGTATTTAAATTTTAAAAACAATAATTTCTTTAGTAAGTAGTATGATAAAATATACTACTAATAAAGAATACAAATTCTTTAATCACATTATTTTCAAGGGTCGCTGATAATATTTTTTTTAAGTATAGAGCACATTAAATTTACTTTATAATTTAAGATCGACATGACATATGATCTATATCAATATTTGATAAATTTATATTTGAAAAAATATCTTATCAATATAGATATATTGTATATATATTCAATTAATTGAAATATATAATATAGTAAATATAGAAATAATTTATAATATTATTCATATAATATCTTGTTTTAAAAAAAATAGTTAAAATAAAAAAACATATTTACTTTATTAATTTTTTTTTTTTCGGGTGAAAGATGCTTTGTGCATATGCATTTTATTTAGTAGTTTATATCCAATTACAGATACACTAAGGTCCATTTAAGTTAACCTCACTTCTACACCTATAGACTTACCCAGTTATACCAATTGAACACCTTGAAGATGGATCCGTACCCTAGGTGGGATCTTTAGGGGATAGAAAATCCTATCACTAGTTTATAAACTATCTAACCTAATCTAGATCCTGTCTCGACTGCATCCGTCGTGGGAGAGGCACAGTTATTACCTTTCAGGGGTATGATTGTAGAACACCCAGATATCCCCATATATATAAAAAAAATATTTTTTTATTACAATTTATATATAAATATATATAGAATTTTTTAAAAAATTTTTAATCGACTTTTTTTAGTTTTAAAATCAAGTTTTAAAATAAATTTATTAATAAAGTATTAAAAAAACTTATTTTTTTTTATTCTAAAAATATATTTTTAAAATTTTATAACAAATGTATTAAATTCTTCTTGTAACTTAAAAGCAAACATATATAAAGTAGATATAGGGCCTTAATGCAAAAAGATATTCATAACTTAACTATTTTCAATACTATTCTACCTGCTGAACATTAAGTTATATTTGTGAAGCAAACATTTCAGTTCTACTTATGACTTGAAGACAAACCTGTATAAAGTGGCTACAGCATCTTTATGTAATTATATATTTAAATATCTTTGAGTTAACTAGATACTATTTAAGGTTATAATATAGGTTTTGAATTTCTTTTTATTGTATTTTTTTGAGTAATGTCCAGAAGTATAGAGATATAACTATTTTATAAGTCTTATATTAAATTCTTCTTTGCAAAAAAGATGTACTGTATATTATGCTAATAATGATTGTAATATTGATTCACAGGTCTAAAGTTATAATTAATAAAAATAAAGCATAGTAATATTTTTTTCTTAAAAAAAATTTTATAACAAATATATAAATAAATATTTATTTATAATAAAAATACTTGTTTCAAAAACTTTTTAAACAAGTTGTATATTAAAATAAATATAATAAAAAATTTTTTATATAGGTAATAAAAGAAGAATATTATAAATTATTTTTTTTAATTAATCCTGTATTATTTCTTTTACAAAAAAAATAAATTCCTAAACCATAAACTTTGTTAATTATAATAGTTTAAGCTTTTTTATTAGCTTAAAATTCTAATTCTTTTATTAAATTACTATTATATAATTTTTTTACAAAATCAAAAATACAATATTAAAGATTTTTATATCCAACAGATCTTATTGTACTTAATAATAATAAATTTTTAATTTATTGTTTTTTTTTATATATAAATATTTACTTTGTGATTGTATTTAATAAATAAAATTGTTTTTTATATAAAAATATATATTTATGTTAATTGTTGATATAATAACCTGATTTGGATTTAATATTGAAGAAAGTTTTTGTTTTTTTTTTTTTTTTTAATCCCGCAATCAGGTTGGTGTCGTTTATTTATTTAATCATAAAAAACTATTACAAGTTGAGAACCTATGTAAAGTATAAATTTTCTCGACCCAACTCATCCGTCTTTAGCCGAAGCCTCTAGATGCGATTTATAGGGATGATAATGTGTTCCCCTAGTGGATGAAATTAAGATTCCAGATTTCCAGCAGGATCAAAACCTGCAGATCACCTCTGCAGTCACGACTATAAACCCAAATTGTGTCACCCCCTCTTGTAGTAACTAC
>CAJVPV010001628.1:0-15215 GCA_910591835.1 Acaulospora morrowiae | reverse complement strand
TGTCAAATATTATAATTTTTATTACAGAATATTGTAACTTTATTGTCAAATATTTTTTAACTAGAAATATTTTTTTGCCAAATTATTTTATTTCCAAATATTATATTTTTTTTGTTGAATTATTGAATTTTTTTTAAGTATCGAATGGCATAAATTGGACCAAATAACAAAACTTTGATATAAACTTTTATTAATAAATTTGAATTTAATCAGTTATAATTTAGCAACCAAATAATCCAATTTGAACTAGTGTATAGAGTATCTATTGAAAGATTTAAGGAGTTATGTTTCACTTGATCATCTAACTTCCAGATTTGATAATATGTATTAACTATAGGATTAACTTTTGAAATATTTACTAAAAAGTATAAAGAATTAAATCCATAGAGATACCAATGATTGCATAAGTCAAAGGTATAAATATAATAAGAAATTTAGTAAAGATTAATATATTAATTAAGGTTGGACTCCATATAAGCATAAATCAGAATATGGATATACTTATAAAATATTAAGTTAGTATTTTAGTAAATAGAATAAGTAGTATCAATTAACTTTAGTATTAATTAATAAAACTGTTTATATATATACTGGTTATTTGTAATCTTATAATTAAATAATAAAAATCATGCATATATTACACTTTGTCCCTAGTAAAAAAAAAAAATTAGAAAAAAAAAAATAAGATTAAAATTTATAATTGATTCTAAATACATATTGATTGAATTAATATTTATAATTGAAAAAAATAAAATCAATATTTTAACAAGAATATAAGAATATTTTCTTGTTTATAATAATGTTTTCCTTTACTAAAAACACAATCACATTAATTTTTATTAAAAAAGTCATAATATTTACAATAGAAATTAATATAATACTTTTTTTAAAAAACAAAAAAAAATCTTTTATAACAATCTTTTACATATAATAATATATAATATTAAAAGAATAACATAAAAAACAAATCAAGAAGTTTTAATTCAAGAAATAATAATAAAAAAAATATATATTATAAGATTTAATAAAACAAAACTAACTTAAGAAAATCATCAATTCATATTTAAAAAAAATCTTGACAAATATAAATATTTCACAAGTATTAATATCTTCAATCCAAAAGTACTAATATATTACTTTTAATAAGAAAAAACTTGAAAAATTATATTGCTTAAATAGAAAAACTGGATAGTTTTTTAAGTAAAAAACATAAGACTTGAATTGTACAAATCTATTTTTTTAACAATAAACAAAAAAGTAAAAAGATATAAAAAAAATTTATATTATAATATATAGTCCTGATAAAAAAAAACCAAAATTAGATTCTTGTATATTTTTGTTACTAATTTAATGAAAAGTTAATAAAATCAAATAAAATTTTGTATATATATATTTGAAAATATAAAAAATATTCTCTTGGAAATATAATTTTTTTTCTTATAGATTTTATAGTTTATTTGATTTTATTTTTAGTTCTAGTTACTTTTAGTTTTTTCTTTTCTCAAATTTTCTTTTCTATCAAATTTTCTTTATATCTTAAATATTTTTTTTCTAAGTAGATAAATATAATTACTACTTGACTTATATTTAGTAACAATATTGTTTTAAAATTCTTTTCAGTATTAGCTATTTATAGTTTTAGTAGATAGGCTAGCATTAAACTTGTTATATGCTTTGTACCTAAAAGATGTTGATTCTTTCTAAATGTATACCTTATAATATAGAAATAAATAAGGAATTAGTATTTATCTACAAAAAGAAAATATATATATATATAATGAATAAATTTACTTAGAAAATTTTTTAAAAATTTTTATTATTAATATTATTAAATTTTAATTTGAAAAAAATTTTTTTAAAAAATATATATGTATATAAAAAAAATCTTTTTGAAGAAAAATAATAGAGTTGTTTGGTTTCTTTTATATTTAATAAAGTTTTTCTTTATTAATTATAAACAATATCTTATTTATAACTTCTTTAATATAAAATATTAAATAAACAAAATATATAATATATAGAAATTAATCAAAAAAAATTATTGAACTGAGTTAAAAACATTATTTATACTTTTTAGAAATCTAACTAGAAAACAAGTACTATATCAAAGATATAGTACTAAAATTTAATAAGAGATTTAATTAGTAATAACTATTTTTTTAAAAAAAAGATTCCAGATAGACATATGGAATACATATTGAATAAAGTTCTAATTCTATGAATCAAATACAAAGTATAATACTATATATTTAATTTTAATATAGTTTATATATTATTAATATAACTACTAATGGTCCTAAAATATATAATTCACATATCCAAAACAATACTCAATTCAATTATCTATTATAAATTTTCATATAAGCTAAAAAGCATCAATAAAATTCAATTGGAAAATCAGATTTTAAACTTTAACAGTTTACTTAATAACTTTAAACATACAAGTATTTTAATAATTATTTATTTTAAACAAGCCCAGATTTGGTAATAAGAACTTACAAATATACTTATAAAATCAACAATACAAAAATAATTTAAAACAAATCTGTTAACAATGATTCTTAAAACTGCAAACAGTATAGAAATAATATATTTAGACTTTTAGTGAAAAGACAATTTTCAATAGAAAGAAGGTGCCTACTTAATAAAAATATTATTAAATATATAATTGTGTAATTAAAAAAAACCTATGGGTCTATAACATAGTGGTAGTATTCCATAGATCATCAAGAAAAGATCTAGGGTAAAGATAGGTCCCTAAATTAAAGGTAAGGATATAATTCAAATATTCCTCACTATTAAAAAGGTTTTTTTTTAAATATAAAATCCAAAAAAAACTATCTACAAAGGTTTTTTATAATTTAGACCATTTAATTCAAATGTTTTTTGAAATATGTTCCTATTAAAGTAAGAAATAAATAATTATGTCCTTTCAAAAGGAATATAATTGATTTGTAAAATTTTATATGTTAAATAATTTAAGAACCTATTCTTAGTCTAGGGTTCAAATTCACCTGGTTACAAAAATTTATTATCTTCATGATTAGTTGACTGGCTTTTAATTTATGTTATACTCAATTAGCCACAAATGGGACCTCTGGTTTTCCCAATAATCATGGGCTAAAAATAAATAAAAACAAAGAAGGTTATATGAAAAAAGATTTCTGATCTAACTCTTATTACAAGCCCATATCCCCTCTAATATGACAGACTCCATAATAAAAAGCATGTTAACTAGATCAGGCAACTTTGAAGAAGATTATTGTAAAGACACGAATACATAGATGAAGCTTGTAGCTACTTTATAGGAGTTGTGCCTTGCTTGATATTTGTATCACTATATTTGGCAGCTTAAGCTAATTAAAAGCCTATAAAGTGTCTGCTGGAGAATTTAGGAGTCGCATTTTACTTGGCCTAATGGTTTTCAAATTTGATAGTATGTATCAATTATAGAAATAACTCTTGAAGTATTTATTAGAAAGTATAAAAAAGTAAGCTTATGGATACTGTGGCTATGTAAACTAGAGATATTAATATGATAAGAAATCTTTAATGATTAATATATTAAAAATTAAGATTAGACCCTACTAAGAATAAATTAGGATATGGACATGCTTATGAAATGTAAGTTAGTATTTTGGTAAAAAAGGATAGATAGTGTCAGTTAATATTAGCATTAGTTAATAGACTGTTCATATGTATAAAAAATTTGTAATCTTAATCAATTTTATAATAAAAACCATGCATGTATTACACTTTAGCTCTTTATAATTATGTAATTAAATTTATATATATTGCTAAAATTTATAGATCCTTAATATAATTGATACAATTATTTGATACAATTAATTAAATTACTATTAAAATATATAAATAATTTAGATATAATTAAAGATTAATTCAATTTAATTAATTCTCAGGTTTATATTAAATTTAATATGTAAGCTATAACTTATTACTGTTTTTAATAGTATTTCAAATCTCATATAAGTCTATATAAGTTTATTTAATTTTAATTTTTGAAACTATAGACATAATACAATTATTTTTAAAAATTTTGAAAATTAAGTTAACAGTAAATAATTTATATTATATTTATTAACCAACTTATAAAAACAGAAACTAATACTCTTTTGAGCTAAAAATTTATTTAATTCCAATATAGTTGTAACAAAATATTTAAATATTATTGATATATTAAAGTTCAAAAACATGTAGTTAATATATTTAAAGTTTTTAATTTAAATTGACAAAATAAAAAATAGATATGTTAAAACAGTAATATTTTTTTCAAATGTTTTAACAAGATACAAGAAAATAAAAATGGCAAATATAATTAAAAGAAAAAAATAATTCTATTTGATATAGAAGCAAAGAAACTAATAATTTTACAAATAAAAAACAAAGATTTTTCAAATAATCAATATGAATACTGGTTTTATAAAGCTTATTCAAACAAATTCAAGTTTAACAAATACTTTCAGAAACAAATTATTGCTATCATTTAATTAAATTAATAAGATTATCAAGTTAAGAAAAAGCAAAAAAACCATATATTTCTATAGAAATTCATATACTTGAAAATCTAAACAAATTAGATTTCAAATTCAAAACAAACTCAAAATCCAATATATCCAGATTCAAAAGTATAGAAATAGTTGATTATAAATTTCAAATTATTTAAAAAAATATTGAAACTCCTAAATGAATTAAAAGTTAAGTATAAAAAATAAACTTAACAAAAATAGTCAATATTAGAAAACATATTAATTCTATATTAATAAATTTGTAGGTAAAACCTAAATCAAACAATCAAAATAGATACAGAGTGGCTTCAAATTAAGAGATCCTGTTCAAGAAAAAGCTTTCAAGTCAGAACAAATAATTGATTATTATTAGTAAAAATTAAACTTATAATAATTTTTTTAATAATTTTATTTATATCAAATAATAATAAAGTAAAAATATAAACAGATAATATCAAAAAGCTTTTGACAAAGAAAAAAAACTCTTTCCCATTCCCCCTTTCTACACTTGAAAATTTCCTTTTTAGGAAATTTTTGAGTTGTTTACTTTTTCTTCGTCTTCCCTTTTCCCTTCTTCCTATGTCTTTTCCCCATACCTCTTTATTTCTCTTCTCCTATCTTCTCCTCTCTCTTCTATATACTCTTTCCTTTTACTTTTACCCCTTCCTTCCGTTTTTTCTTTTTCTTCCTGCTGAAACTAGATTTTTTCCTTTTCCCTGAAGGTTTTCCTCCTTAGGCCTTTCTCTCTTTTGAAAACTCCGTCTCTATAACATCACTCCTCTGGCCAGTAGACCCTTTTTTCTCAGGAACCAAAGAAGAAACGGCAAGGTTTCCACAGGATGTGGGCTATGGCAAGTCTTCCCTCCATGGCTTCTCAGAAAAAGGATGGACGGTTTACCCCCTTCAAAAGATCAACATGGCCATCATTACCTAATCCGGTGTTGTTTACTTATTGATGGTTAGACTAGATACATCTAAAAAACCGGTATACAATTATTATTATTCAAAAGTATCCAAGGAGTTGCGCCCCACAGTATCCAGAAAGATATGACAGCCAATACCAATGCAACTAACAATAAACTAGGTTAGCCTGCAAGTGTTATGCTGGTAATTGAAGAATCTAGTAGGATAATACGTGAAGACCAGGGATTCTAGTTACCTCCGCAACACGAGCTAGTGATAACAACAAAAGTTTCTTGCCTACCCCTCCAACAATGTAGGTCTCATTGTACAAGGTCAGGTATCAGCACCTTTAAGAAATCCAAAACCAAACTCCATCCATGAAACACTTCACCACACATATATGTTCAATTTAAGCTCTAATTAATTTACAAATTTATTTCATGGTAAATTGTGTAACATGGTGAATATAAATAAAATAATTCAATTGTCTTTAATTATTTTTAAACTAATTCAAACTTAATTAAACAAAAGCTTCTGGCAAAATAAAAAATTTCTGTGACGCAACATTACAAGGTATTATAACAGCAATGTAGCAAGTCTTTAGTTCAGAATGATTATTATTTTTAAGAAACAATATATCATTAGCTGTTATTATAATATGAAAAAAGTCTGTAAAAGTATTTGAATATTATCATTTACTTTTTCAATTAAATAGTGATGGAATATATCAAGTAATCTCAATTGCAGGAGCAACATTTTTAGAAACATTGGTTTTTACTTTAAGCAATAAATATTGTGCGTTTACTTTTGCTATATGTGATATTTTTTTGAATCCTTGATTCAAGAGTATCATTTGTTCTAAAAAGTGGATAAAACATTGTATAAAGAATTTTTTCATAAGTAATTGATTAAAATATAATGATTTTTTTTAATATAATCTAATATATTTATTAAATAGAAAGATTTTAATAATGATGGTTCCTTCCTAAATTCTGTTGAAAAAATTTTAAATAATGAGTTAGAAAGTGAAATAAATTGGAAGCAATTGCAAGAAACATTAGAACAAGAACAAGAAGAAACTGAATCTAATAGAATGTAGCAAAACAATTTAATAATACTTTTACAAGAAAAACAAGATGTATTATTTAATGTTGATGAAGATAATAGAAATTAAAATAAAAATAAATATAATAATTTGTAAAAATGTGAAAACAAATTAATTTGCTTTAATAAAACAAATTGTTTGGTTTTAATTAATATATATAAAATAAGAATTATAATGTATATGAAAAAATATATAATTTGTTATTAATTAACATATTAATTATAAGAAAAATCAATAAAACTTGATATAAATTGATTTTTTTAAATTGTAAATTTAAATTAATAAACTCTAATACATATTGATTTTTATATAAATTGATAATAATCAGCAGAAGGAATTATAATTGATATATATTCTGTATATTATTAATCGATACATATCATCTTATTTACTTTGCTAATATATATAAGAATAAGCAATTTTATTTATTTTTAAAATTATATTTAAAGATATTTTTAATTAAAACAAGTATTCAAGTATTATTTATAAAAAATTTTAAGTATAAAAGTTATAAAACTATCATATATTCTATATTAAGATTATATATACTTGTTTGATTATAGGAAAAAAAAATAAGAAAAATATTAAAATATAATTAGTTATATAGATATGAAATTATTGATTTGTATAAATAACTTATATTATTATAAGAAATATACATATAAAAAATCTTTGATTATTAATATCAGTTTTTTTTATTAAAGTAGTTAAAAAAAATCAATTAATTAAAGAGTTGATAATATGATTATTTATTTAAATAACAAGAAAAAAAATTTTTTTAAATATAAAAATAAAAATAATATTAATAAAATTTTTAGTTTCATTTAATTTATTACATAATAAATATATATTTTAAAACATAATAAATAATATTATATAATTTTATGTTGATATTGTAATATAATAAAATATTTTAAACATTATTTTATTTTTAAATTATTTACTTTTTTTTATTCTTTTAATTAAATTTTAAAAATTTGCAACATATTCAAAAGTATAATAAATAAATATACATACATACATACATACAATATATTTAAAAGAAAATATATTATGATCACATTTATGATTTTAAAAATCAACATATATATATTATTTTACAAAATATTCTCAATAATTGTAATAATATTTTTAAAACATGATTTTGTAAATTTTGATTTTTCAAATAATTTTCGTGATATTAATCAACAATGCATGTGATTAAAAGCATGAAATTTAAATATGTTGGTTTTTTTCAAACGGATTCAATATGGGTGATTATAGGATTATTTGTTAATAAAAGTTAAGTAAAAGTTAGATTTAAAAAGTTATTGGCAAAAGTGCATGGAATCCAAGACCAATAGTAAATTATGCCATAAAAAAAATATCATTCTTTTTTTTATAACAAAAATAAAAATCATTTTTAAATTATTTTTTTACAAAAAAAACATGTAATCTTATGTTACAACAGTTGCAATCAATCGGTTATCTTTTTTCTGTTATCACCATACACTCGGAAAAGATAAGATAATCTCTTATCGTTTGAAATAGAAAATATTCTCAAAGACATTTTTTGGTGCGTTGATAGAAAATAATATCGATATGCAGTGGTTCGATCAAAAAAAACCTTTGACTAATGATTATATAATGAGATTACGATGTAAATTTACTAAAATGAAGCATTATGAGAGGTTTTATTTGAAATAATAAATGATGGTGATCATAACGCTAACAGGTTAATGAGATTGATTATGCAAACAATTGCTGAAAGATTATTAGTGCGATACGTTATTATCACTGACAACGCGCACGTACGATCCATCGAAAAAGTTTATTTCAAGATCGGCATCAGTCATTATGTACGATCATTCGACATAAAGGAGATTTTATTGGACCGAGTTGAGGCATTCTTTGAATAACAATAGCATCCTTTTTAGAGGGTATTCGCCGAAAAAGAAAAAAAAAAAAAAAATCGTAAAGTCGAAATGAAACCACCAGCAGACCTTGGTTAAAAAAGGAAGAAATTTTTTGGATATTGAATGGATATTACATGCATTAGCGCGGTATTTCATGAAAGATGAGCTTGGTGACCTGTCGTTCTGCCGGGAATGTTTCACATCCGTTCGTATTGGTCAACCGGATATTTTTAGTTTCGTAAGTTCGGCGCGGGACTTCCAAAAATAAATTATTGGGCTATGTGTTCACGTGAACGAGTAGAGCGTTCGTAAGTGCGAACGAACGAACGACAAGCTCTGCATTGCATTTTGCCGCTGACGTAGTTCTGGTTATTTGTGTTGGTTACAAGTGGCAAATATTTTGAGTTTGACCCGATCTGATCGAGATTCTATTGGATACCAGCTTATTTGACAATTTATTATTTGAATATTGTGCGCTCGAACCTTTGCCGACCCAATGACATATGTGATGCACTGATTGCAATACTGATAAAATTTTCGAAGAATTTCCAATTGGATGGTGGAAATCCCACTTGCGGATTCCATTATTTTATACGTGTTTGTTTCCCTTTGTAACGACGCCTCCATGCAATAGAAGGAATTTTGCGAATATTAAGAGGCGCATTTTCATCTTCTACACGCAACGCATTGTGAGTAAGAGATCACATTCTGGGTAACATTTGTTTTGCTCAATTTTTTATTATATGCATATGATCCTCCGACAGCACAATACGTAAATCATTTATTGTAATAATGAAAGGCGTCCGAGTACACGTTTCCTGTCTCAGGTAAATGCTTTATCGCGCAAAACATCCTAAAGAGATTTGAGTTCATACCTAAGCGTGCATGTATTTGATTCAGAAATTAAAGTTTGATATTTGGCAGAGAACAAATTAAGATTTCTTACGTTGTACATGCAAAAGAGTAAATTTGTTTCAATGATATTATTACTAATCGACAATAAAAAAAAACAAAAAAAAAAAAAAAACCACCCATTGAAGTTTATTTAGTGATCTATGTAAGGCATGTATATCAGCTTTAAAGTTTACCGAAACGATTATCACGAGGTTTAATTCTTTAACACGAGTCTATCGCCACGCTATTACCAAGCTTAATCGGAAAATAGAAAAAAAGGTAGAAAAGAAATGAACATTACTTTTGATGGAAGATCCAATTACTCGCTAACTATTTTTAGGCAATGATGAAGCAACGCTCGTGGGTTACGAGTTTTTAAGGTTACAAAATAACAACGATCGATCTTGAAGTTTTCTACTCAACGTTCACTCACACCAGGAGGTAACTTGTAATCTGATTTTATACAGTACGCATGATCGAGTGAAGCCTATTCAATTCCCACCGTCGAAATAAATTATCACAAGCAAAGCGAAAAGAGAAATGGACCAAATTAAGAATAGCGAGAAAATGTTCACGAGTTCCGTACTAAAGTTGATCTTGTCCGAATACCGTCCCTCAATTTAGTTGCACTCTACCAATGAATGCGCCTAAGACGTATGGCTATCAGGTGAATGTCAAATGATTAATTTTATCTTTAAATATGTCATTGTTTCATATTCGTTCCTCATAATAAATGTTGCAGAAACTGTTGTCTTATGAAATAAAAATTTTCAGTAACTCCCGTCATTTGTAAAACCCATGTTTACACAGTGTCAACAAAGAAGGTTTCCTACTGTTTAACGTGTCTCACGATTCCTCCGGCGACACAATAAAAACTTACACCGTCTTGCAACGTGTTAATGATGTGAATTCGTTATATTTTCTTTAGCTTAAAATCCTCAATTGTGGTGATGAATGCTATCGAATCCCCATCAAACTATTGCTACGTTAGAATTATATCAGTTTATAAATAAATAATGGCTTTATTTTATAACCTTGCGTATCACAAAATTCATGACCGTTGAGAAAACAAATAAAAAACAAGGTACGATTTTTTCGTACGACAAATAAATTAGGATGTGCATAAATGGCAATACAAATTTGCTATATATATATTAAGATACCTAGAACTTTTACAAAAATTCCAAATCGAAGGTTTTTTTTTCTTTCTTCGTGAATTTCCTTATGGTTTTCCTGTCGAAAAACCTTTGGTAAACCTATATCATTCTTTCTTTCCTCCACACTTACCCACACATTCCCTTAATTTATGTACATTTAATCGGAAGCTCATTTACTACATCTACATACATACGCATATCTATCTATTTATTCACTATATTTTATCTTTTATTCCACATGGGAAATTGTCATTCGGATACAGCGATCAATACAGAGGATGAGGATGGGAGCATGCCACCGAGTCCCGTATCGATCGCGTCTCATCGATTTTTTAATGTCCGTCCGGCGCAGATTGTACACGAAGCATCAAAGAGTTCCTTTGAATCTTGTGGTATTTCTGAGACCAAAAGGCTCCAATCTCAGTATTCTTACATGTCAAATCTATGGGAATCAAAGTTTTACTCCCCCATCAATCAAAAATTGCGAGATGGAGGAATGAAAGTGCTCGACATCGGGTAAACACCGAAATCCACTTCACAACACCCATGTTTTCAAATTTATCTAACCATCATTACTCTCTTTTTCTATCGGACAGGTGCGGAACTGGAGAGTGGATCCTTGATATGGCTAGAGAATATCCAAACACCAAATTCTATGGTCTGGACTTGTCACCGAATTATCAGACATCCTCTCTTCCCGAGAATGTGGAATTTTATCAAGGCAACTTACTCGAAGGATTACCATTCGAGGACGTTACTTTTGACTTCGTGCACATGAGTCTTTTGGTTAGGTGGCTGACCACAAAGCAATGGGAAGATGTGGTGATTAGAGAGTTGGTGAGAGTGACCAAACCCTTTGGATTTATTGAGCTAATGGAAGGAGATCTGACTTTGCACAATCAAGGACCGGTTACCATGAAATTACAGGAGGCGTGTAAGTATCCTTACGCTTGTCTTCTACCACCTTTCTTTTTTTCTGCGCATATACTGTGTATTAATTAGTTGATCGCTTTCTTAGTCCTTGCATCGATGCACGCCAGGGGTATCAGCCCGATGATAGAGACGATCATCACCAGAATTCTCACAACGAACCCCTACTTGGAAGACCTCCATGTTGAAACGCGAACAGGCCTCTTAAACAAATGGGACGGATTGAATGTAGGTATTATTTTATTCTTTCCCTATTTTGTGATCTTCCTCCGATTGCTAATTATTACTTCTTTTTTCTTTTCTTTCTAAAAGAGCTTGGAAAACGGTTTGCAAGTATTCAAAACGTTAAAAAAATCAAACCTGGAATTTATGAGTGTCACCTCGTCAGAATATGATGATATGCTTACATCCTATGTCAAAGAAGTCGAAGAATATAACACCCATTGTAAATTTTATCGATTCTATGTACGAAAAGTTGATCATGCTAATGCACATAACCATTTCAATGAAACCATAAGATCATCGTCTACCCACTTTAGGAATGCGTCCAAGAGTAATCCCCCCTCACTCTCGAGAAACCATAGTACTAACACCAATAATATTTTTTCTTCATCAACTTCTCAAACTTCAAGGAGGAGTTCTCTTAAGACGAATTCTTTACGCAGTGTAAATTCTTTAAAAAGATATTCTTCCAAACAAAAATTGTAAAATTCACCAACCCATGTAGTTGTATTTTTATTTTTTAAACCCGGCATTTCTCAACATTGATTTTGTAAACTGTTTTTTTAATGAAAAAAAAAACCCGTACAATCCAACATGCATCCTTCTCCATATTTATTTTCCATCACTCCCTTTTTTTTTATATAGTTTTTCTGAATTGCCTTGTTTATCTTATTTATCTATGCCCATCCTTTGCTGTCAGGCGTTATTCGTAATCGCATAACGGTTGTCTGAGACAAAATTTTGTATCTAGTCTTTTCTTTTTTATTCATATATATTCAATATATAAAAAGACAGAACTTGTAATATACAAAGTATACAATTTGCAATTCGTGGATTTCAATATCACGTGACCAATTTACGGAAAAAAAAAAAAGTTGGGATTTGTTTCTATCATAACGATCAATCACTTCAATCGTCGGAGAATTCTTTTGAAGTAACGCACAGAACGGTGACCAGAATTTTCCGACCAATAACGTCTTTGGTGATACTGTACGTACGTACAATCGTTCAACCGCCAAAATGGTTTCCCTTTTTGAGTCATATATGCAAATTGCCTACCTATCGTTATTCATTCAAGCGGTTTGCCAAATTGAGAAATGAAGATGTGTTGTAAATGGTTTTCTAGGAAAGAAGGAAAGAAGGAAGGAAAGACCGCTTTGGATTAAGGGATTAATGCTTTGTCCATGAAAGTTTCATTCAATGCTCCGACATGAAATATTACCTAATAGCGATCTAGAGTAGATCGTCCGTATTACAAACAGAACTAATAAGGTTGATCACAGAGTCGAGATAAACATCTTTGTTCGATATTTATGATAAAAATTAAACTGTTTTTATCTTACTGGCAAACATCCAGCTTGATCGGTATGTAAGTTTTCTGCTTTTATTTAATAAAATGATCAATCCATTACAAAGAATATTTTCTTTATCTCAATACAAATATATATACAATATATACAATATGTTGTAAAAGAAAAAAAAACAGATCAAAAAAACTTTTATTCAAATAATTGATTAAATGAGCTATTCCATATACCGTACATAGATAAGTACTGTATATATTTATAATGAAAACAATATTTTTAATCTTATAAAATATTTTTTAAAAAATATATCCAACAAATTAAATTTGATAATTCACAATTCTAATATTATAAATTTTTTTAAAATAAAAGTAATTTTTAAAATATTTTAAATTTATAAAAAACAACAAAATTTAATTAAATTTATATATAATAAATATATTATTTTATAAAAAAAAAACTTATTTGTTAAATTACTATAAACCAATGGCTTTTTACAATTGTTTAAAAATTTATTTTTCTTGAATTTGTATAAATACTTATATCAAATATCAAATATCTTTAATTATTTTTATCAAAACAAGTATAATATATATATATATATATTTTTTTTAAAAGAAGCAAATGGTTATTATGCTTTATTAAATTATTGTTTTTTACTTGCAAAACAAAATACAATATCTATAGCACAATATATATCTTTTTTTATTAAAAAGTGTTTAACATAAGACTTTTATAAAAAAGTCACTCTTCTATGCTTCTTTAGTACTATTCAAGAAATACAAAAAAATAAAAATTCCAAAATCTATATTATTATTTTGAATAATGTTTAACTATCTAGAAAAAAATAAATATCTAATCATATAAAGGTGCTGTAATCAATCTATATAAATTAGTCTTCAAGTTATAATTAGAATTGACATGTTTACTTTTTAAATATAACTTGATATATAACAAGTAAAGTAATATTAGATATGATGAAAAGTGAATACTTTTTTGTATAAAGGTACTATAATCACTTTATATAGATTTGTTTTCAAGTCACAAAAAAGATTTAATATATTCATATTTCAAGTATAGTAAAAATATCCTATAGGTATAGTTTATATTAATTTTTTTAATAATACTGAAACTTAATCTTGCATAATAGATTTATATTGTTTGAAAAATAAGCAAAAACTTTTTGTTATTGTCACCAGTTTGTTTGCAAAAATAATTTGAAAATTTCTAATTGTCATATATTACCTTACTAAGTTTTTCAATCATTAATATAATACCTGCAACTAATCTAACTTATTGTTAATAGCATTAACATTGGCTACCATTTCATTATGGATATTGTGAAATACAACTTCTTGAATATTTTCAAATAATAATAATTATATAGTGGTTTTTTGAACATATCTAGTTTAACTGTTAATTAATAAATAATATTAAGTTTGATAATAATAATTATATCAATTTTTTGAAGAAAATAAGTTATTTGTACTTTTTTTAAAAAATTATAGAAGAGAAAAGTTTTTTAAAGCCCATATCTTAAAAAAGGTTATTATTTCTTAATATAGTTCTTGAGAAAAAGAAGTCAATTGATTAGAAAGTTAATATTATAAAGATAAAGTTTTTAAAAGAGAAAAAAATCTAAAGAAAAAAATCATCAGTAAGAAAAAAAAACTAGTTTTGACAAGAAAAAAAAAAGAGAAGTGTATAAAGTATATAAAAAAATATATAAAAGAAAAAGGAAAATATAAAAAAGAGAAAATATAAAAATATAAAAAAAAGATGATAAAGAAATAGAAAAAGAAGATGAGAAAAAATAAACAACTCAAAAATTTTTAAATATAGAAGGAAAAGTAGAAAAGAGTTTCTCTTTTAATTATGTCCATTTTGTTAAAAATTTTTCTTTTATAGTAATTTTAAGCAAGAAAAAATGTTTTACTCTCTTTATTACAAGTGAGCCTCAACTCAGGAACTTATGAATCTTCAAGACAACTGGTGCAGTGAGATGGAACCTCTGGTTGAAGTCTATTCAAGTTTGAGAGTCTTGTTTATCCTTTGGTTGCATAAGAAAAGGCCTGTGGCAGTTCTCTTGTATCTCTTATTATCTTTATTCTATCATAAAAATCATCCACATCATTACTATCATACTTGCTAAATCAAATACTTTCCAAAACACACATTCAAACAGAGTTAGTGAATTTACTGTTTGTTTCAAGTCAATCCTTATACACAATATTCTCATAGCAATATTTGCTGCACCACTTTTATTCTTCAAAAATTTC
>CAJVPV010001627.1:0-15215 GCA_910591835.1 Acaulospora morrowiae | reverse complement strand
TGTAATTCGTATGTAAAAAACTATCTATATTAATAAACTAGAGTAAAGTCTCACTTTAGCCGAAAAAAAAAAAAAAATAAAAAAAATAAAATTATAAGTATAACTGATATAGGTATTTCTCTATACAAACAAAAAACAAGCAAAACTTTCAAACTTGCTTAATTATTGCTTAAAAGTTCTATTTCAATACAATAATGATTTTTAATATCTTAATGTTCTTAAGCTTATAAATATAGATGGCATATAGAAAGAGTAAAAAATGCTTCTTCAAAGAAAATAATCATTAAAAAATATTTTCAAAGAATTAGTAATAAATGAAAGAGGATATTTTTTTTATTTTTTTTTATTGCAAATAAATATAAAATATGAGACTTTATTTAAATATTAAGTTTACTGTTATTACATTAAATATTCATTTAAGTTAATACTAGTTTATTATATATAAAACTTTTGAAACAATATTACATCAAGTAGATGATATCATAACAAAAGTAATTTATAAATGGCTTATACCTATTTATAAACAGTTATGTTAGTAATAGAAAAATAAAATTTTTAATAATTGGGTTTTGGGTATGCTATCTAAACCTATAAAGTCATAATGGCAGCTTTTTTTGATTAAAATTTTGTTAATTATGTTTTGATATTGTTGCTTGGATCTATAAAACCATATGGCAACAGAAAAAGGACTAAGTAAACATATGAAAAGTTCACAATTTTTATATAAGTATAGTATTAAAGTTGTTATATTAATTGAAAAAACCATTGGAATATTGTAATATAGTATTGTTATTATTGTTGTTACAAACAGATTTAAGCCAATTTGATTATTGTTATATTGGATTATTGTGATATGATTGGTTATTAGGTATGTATTAATTATTTGAAGGAGTAAAACTGATTTCAGCTTTTGGAATTATTAAGTTTTTGTAAAAAATAGATTGGTACAATATTATATGTCAAATAAAAAATAATTGAGAAGGTTTGGTTGAAGCAAGCAAGAAATTCAGTAACTTTGCTTAAGTGAGTTTTTAAGAACAAATTTGTAGAGTTGAGAGATAATGTAGAGATGATAATAATAACATATAAGTGAAAAAGAGATACATAAAGTCAAAGTTATAAAAGAGAACTGCCATGGACCTTTTCTTATATAAACAAAGAGCAAACAAGACTCCCAAACTTGCTTTATTTTTGTCTAAAGATCCTATTCCAATGCACCAATAGTTCTTAAAATCCTTATATCCTTAAGCTTATAATATAAATAGTATATAGAAAAAGTGGAAAGCACTTCTTCAAAGAAAATTTTCATAAAATAAAATTTTTAAAGAATTAGTAGTAAACAAATAAAAGTTTTTTTTATTACTATTGTAACATGAGAAGTGGTGATGCAAATTACACTAATACTGATTATCAAAAAATATCACATACTATAATTGAATCAAAATATGACAAAATCACAAATGGTATACATAAAAAAATATAAAAGACTTTGATAGAAAAATATAATATAATCAGAGAAAGACCAGGTTAAGTTATATGATTCATCTTTACTTATTAATATCAATGAATTATGTAATATGATGACAAAAATAATAATGTGTTATATAATAGTTTCACTACAAATTCATTATTTTATTTTTATTTTTTTGTTTATTTCATTTTCTTATTGTTAGATTTTTATGTAATTATTGGATTTATTGTATAAAAAGAACCATATTGTTAATAAAAAGAGATATTTAATCAACTTTTTGACCATAATCAAATCTGCCTTACATATAATATGAAATATTTACTATTATTACATAAATCTTAGCTTTTGTTAGTGACAGTTTTACCAATAATTGTAACACTATATATTTATAATTTATATAATAAATATATATTGTCAATCTATTCAATAAATCTTAAAATAGAATAGATTAATAGACAACTTTAGCAGGGCACCATTTAAGTTAGAGCAAATAATCTCAGTTGTAATATACTAAAATTGATAAGTTGTAAGAATTCAGCAAAGTTTATATAATACAAATCAGAAAGATACATTAATTTGATTTAAGGTTTGATCAGTTTTTATTAAAGAATTGAAAAAAGTTAAAAAAATTATTTGATCAACTGAAAAGAACAACTTAATTATAATTGGAAAAGAATCTTATTTTCTAATGAAATAACATTTTAATTATTCAAAAATACAATTACTAAATGATATAAAAATGCAAGACTAGTTAAAAGAATATTTAAAATTTTTGTATTGTAGAATTATAAAAAGAAAAAACTTTTTTTTATTATTTTAAAGAAATTATAAATATAAAATTTTATATTAATATTTTGCAAAAACATAATTAAAAATCATTAAATTCTAAAAAAAAGACTTTCATCCATTAATTACTAATTCTTTTAAAATTTTTTTTTATGATAATATTTTTTAAAAAAGTGTTTTCCACTCTCTTAATATACTATATATGCCATAAGCTCAAGGATATAAAAACTTTAAGAACCATCATTGCATTGGAATGGGACCTCTGAAGCAAAGATCAAGAAAGTTTGAGAGTCTTGTTTGCTTTTTGTTTGCATAGGAAAAGATCTGTATCAATTCTCCTTTATAACTTTGTCTTTATATACCTCTTTTTATCTATATGTTATTATTAACATTTTTACATCATTTTTTACTATTACAAATTTAATTCTAAAGTTACACTCAAGCATAGTTATTGGATCTCTTGTTTGTTTTAACTAAATCTTCTCAATTATCTTTTATTTGATGTACTATGCTGCATTAACCTATTTTTTATAAAAACTCAATCATTTTCAAAAACCAAAATCAATTCTACCTCTCCAAACAATCAACACAAATCCAATACCCAATCAAATACTAACAAACCAATATAATAACAATCAAACTGGCTTAAACATATATACAATAATAATAACAATAACCTTACATTACAACACTTCAATGGCTTTTCTAATCAATACAATAATAACATCAACATTATATTCATGTAAAAATTCTGGACTTCTCATATGTCTTATTCAACTCTTTAACAGTTGCTATATGATTTTACAGGTTTAAGCAACAATACTAAAATATAATTAATACATATTAACTTCAAATGCTACTATTATGGTTTTATAGATTCAGATAGCAAAACCAAAATCCAAATTACAGTAGTGGTTATAAATATCCCACCTTCCTTTAAAAATTCAAATCTAGACCAATTGTTTTGAAAATATTAGAACAAATAGTTTATCACAATTCTTGATTCTCTAAATTTTTTCAGGTTTTTGTTATTGCTAAAACAAAATTTGGATAAGAGTTAAATTTTAAAGATCATTTTTTCATAGATTTTTATAACTTGAAAATTATTAATATATGGATAGGGCTCTGAAAAGTACTGAACCAATAATGAAGTGGTATCAAAATGGTCCCGATCTATTGTAAATTTAAGTATCAAACTGATATCAAACAGTATTAAAGTGATACTATTAGAAGTCCTATATATGAATCATTTTTTAATAATTTTTAAGTTAAATAAATTCGTGAAAAAAATAATCTCTAAAATTTGACTCTTATTCAAATTTTGTTCTAGCAATAACAAAAACTTGAAAAATTTTAGAGGATTAAGAATTGTGATAAACTATTTGTTCTAATATTTAAAATTATTAATATAATAGCAGAAAACATATTGTTTAATAACTTTGCATTTAATGCTCATTTGCAGTAAAAAAAATTTATTAAATTATTTGAAAATAATTTATTTTTAATATAATATTGATACAAGATATATAATCAAAAATTGCTAAAATCTTAATTAATAAAAATTTTTCTAAAGTAATATATTGGTCTTTGAATAGTCTAAACTTAAATCCTATTAAAAATTTTAAGCTATTTTTAAAAGAAATATAGAAATAAAATAATCTAAAGATATTTAAAATTTTATTTTATTCTACTATTATAAATTGTTCTAATTTTGAAATAAGATTTAAAATAATTTTATAGATTTAATAAAAAAGATATGTGAAATGATAATTGAAAAAGAAAATAAAAGAATTAATTATTAATTTTATACTAATTAAATTTTAAATTTTTAGCTTTATTTTAATATATTTTTTATTAATTTTTATGCAATAGTTTTTAAGTAATAAATAAATAAATAATTTTAAAAAGTTTTTTTATATACTATATATATAGTTAAAATAGTCAAATATTTTTTTATTAATTAAAGAGATTAATTATTATTACTTAATTAATTTTAAATATATTAATTTACTTTATTTTTAATTATTATAAATAATTTGATCTAGATATTATTAAAAAAAAGTTTTATTTAATTTTCATTTTTTTTAACAGAAAATAAATTATATATATTTTTGCAAAAGACTAATAGCTTTATAAAATATTTTAACAGTTTAATATTTTTATTAATTTTATACTGTGAATCAAGAATTATTATTATAATAAACTATTGATTAATATTTTTTAATATTATAAATAAATTTTTTCAATTTCTTTTATTAAATTACTAATATTCTTTTTAAGTAGAAAAACATTATCTATTTTTTTTTTAACGGGTAGCTTATACCTTGTTTATTGAATATTGTTTTGAGTATGTACAACTTTGTAAATTACAAAATTTAAGACTCTATCTATTCTCTAAACTCACTAAAGGTTGCCCTTACCATGCGGCTTATTGCCAAAAGAAATTATTGATATATCTTTGACTAATTTGCCAAGGCTCTACCAATCCCTATTAAAAGAAATCCTGAATTTATATAGTGTATCCCAGTTGATCCAATTATGTGTTGCATGGTTCATAATTGAATTGATCTCTGGTATATTTGTTTTTTGTTTTGTTACTTTTTTCTTGTTAGTTGTCCATATCTATTTGTCCTGTTGTGATATGTTGTTTTCTTTTTCCCATTGTATGAATTGTTCGTTTCATTGTATCCAAATCTTATCCAGGCTTCGAAGGATTCTGTTAAGGATCCTTTGTGTGGTTTCCTTTTGTATAGTTGAACCTGTATTTGTTTTGATAATTGTAATGATTCCATTGGTTAGTGCTCCTCTCATTACACAGTTTAATATTTCTTTTGTTCAGCTTTGTATATGTTTGGAGATTTGTTGATGTATTTGTGATCCTGTTTTTTCTGTTGCTCTGTTTGTTATTTCCTCATTAATTATCTGTTTGATGGTATTGGTTATGCTTGTTTGGTTGTCATCGCAAATCATGATATGTGTGTTGGTTTCTATCACTTTGTCACATCTTGGACATATATTGTCTGTATATATTGTGGTGGATCGTGTAAGTAATTTGTCTTTGGACAGAAGTTTCAAGTTCCATAGTTTTATATGAAAACTTTTAGCGTTGTGGTCTTGGTTATCTGTGTTTCCTGTTGTGAGTTTTGATGGCTGTCTAAATTTTAGTGTTGGAAGCCATGCGATTTGATTGATTGTGTTTTGTATTAAGGTGTTTGTGTTTCAATTAAGTATCCTCCAGTTGATGACATATTTTATTCTGATAATATTTTTAATTGTTCTGGTGATTGTATTATCTAAGATTTGTTTGTTCCATTGGGGTATCCATTTGAGCTGTTGATGACTGATTAGTTTGAAATCTATGTAGTTTTTTGATTCTTGACAAGCTTCTTTTGCCATCCAATCTGCTTGATCATTGTTAGGGTCATGACTGTGTGCTTTAACTTTAATCCATGTGACTTTGATTTTTTGGGATTGTATGATATATATGATTGTATTGATTATGTTACTATTTTGTAATGTTCTGAGGTGTTTCGCATCTGTAGTTGCTTTGTTAATTGCTGCGAGTGCTGCTTGGCTATCGCTATACATGTGGTGTAAATTATTTTGCTGTTGACTCAATTGCCAAAATCCTTAAAAATAATTGCGTCTGACTCAATTATTTTATATGTTTTAATAGTGACTCAATTAATTGCGTCAAATAATTGCGTCAATTGCGTCAAAGATCTACCTATTTCTACCACATGTATAGCTATCGCTGCATATCGTTATATTACTTCCTGCTGGTATTGTAACTAGAACTGTTGCTATGGCTACCAACTTGACTCTGGTTGATAATGGAAAGGATATGATTCTTCCTTTGAAATTTGCATTAGGGCAGTTAAGTGTATGCCATGCGAATCCCATGTTTTTGTATCTGTTGAGTGAGCCATCTGTATATTTAGTAATTGGCTTGTGGTAATTGAGAATGGATTTGATGTTCGCAAGTTGTTATAATGTGCTACTGGATGTGTTGATGAATTCCTTAATTGTTTGTATGTCGGTCAGAGTTTGATCCATATGTATCGTTGGAATTGGAGTATGTTGGGGTCTTGTGAATTTGTTTGTGATCATTGAGTAGAGGCTGCCCGGTGACATTCTGATTCTATGTTGTAGCTTGTTGTCTGTATTGTCTCTGGTACTAGTGTGGCTTTTGTGTACTGATATACATATCAAACTATTGGGAGCCACTAAGCGACTGCATTCTCCAGATATGGTAGATGTATTAAGGTCATATCCGTCACATTCTTGTAATGGTGAGTTGTTGTTTATGTGGTTGTAGTGTTGGATTTTGATGAGTTCTTTACTGTATTTTCTTTTTCTGCCAATGATATCTATGTTATCTTGTCGATATGCAACTCATTTGATTTCTTTAGATTTTGTTTCTACTGCTAGGTTGTAATTTGTCTTGAATATATTTTGTTGACGGCTTTTGTTTTGAATTATTTGCAGTATGGCTGTGTTGTTTTGTAGGTCTATGTACTATTTTGGTTTACGCTTGTTCGGTTGTTGATTTGGAAATGTGATTTCTTGCCATGCTGCTAATCTGTTGCCTTGGTAGTTGATGCATTGATGTACAAACATTACTTTGTTTTTTGTTAGCTGTTTTCTATATTTGTGGTGCCATTGGCTACCCATTACTTCTTCTAGTGTTGTGTCTAGCTTGGGAATTGTATGGATTGCTGATATTTCTGCTGTGAAACCATGCTGTCGCAGAAGAAAAATAATATTGTGTATGAGGTCATGTCCATATGAAATGAATGGTCTTGTAAAGTGTTCTCCGGTTACTAAGTTTGTTGACCACCATTAATTTTGTAGTTCTTGTAATCTGATTAAGATAATTTTCCCAATGAGACTATTGTTGTTAATTCTTCTATGCCAGTTGTTTGTATGGAGTAGCAATTGTCTGTCCCATATGTGAAAAAAGCTATATTCTATGGGGTTGAAGAGAATTGAGTTTGGTACTGTGGCTACAAAATTTAGTTTGTGTTTGTATGTATTGTTTAGAGTTCCCATTATTTTGTTGCAATGTGGTTCTAGTAGTATCATGTTTGATAACAAGTATGTTATAGCTGGCATCAATACTTGGTTGTGTAGGTATCTGATTTGTTTATTTGTTATGTGTTTTCTTTTAAGTATGTTGGAAAAGGTTGTTACTTTGTTTCGTATTAGTTGTGTTTGATACATTTTTGATCCTCTGCCTTCAATATATATTCAGTATTCTAGCTGGCTGGTTTGGTGGTAGTGCTTCTATTGGTTGGTTTTGTATTGTTATGGTTGAAAATTGTGTGGGCTTAGTTTTGTGATTTAATATTATAAGATTTGACTTTGACATATTGATTTGAATGTCATTAATGTTGAAAAAATCTGAGTAGGTGTCGTACATTTTTTGCAATTCTTGATGATTGCTAGCAATTAGTGTTGTGTCATCCATAAATGCTAAAATTGATATTGGTTGATAAATCGTTTTGGGTGGTATGGATAGGTCTGAAAATTGTGTTGTTGTTAGCTTGTATCCTTCATAATCTTTTGCTATTTTAGAGATTAAGGAATCATAGAAAATCCTCCAAAGCAGTGGTGAGATTGTGTCTCCTTGGTCGATGCCATCTTCTACTGAGTATGATAGTAATGGTCCAAAGGATGTGATTACTTGGTTGCTTCTGTTGTCACATATATTAAGAATAATGTTGATTATTTTTTATGGTATTTTAATTCTTTGGAGAGCGAGTTATAGTCTGGATATACTGACAGAGTCGTAGGCTTTGGCCATATCCAAGCTAAGAATCCATGCTTTTTTGTTGTTTTGTTTGGTGTCATTGTATATTGCTCTGAGGATGTGAATTGGTTCTTGTGTACTGTTTCCTGATAATGCTGCCCAGTTGTGAGGGGATAGAATAGGAAAGGTAATGAAGATTTTTGCAAGTCTGTCGATTAGGATTTTGGTAAAAATTTTTCTTGTGGTCTCTAGCAAAGTTATTGGTCTTGTTACATTTAGATCATTTTCCCATGGTTTTGGTTTTGGAATGGGATATATGCTACCCTGTTTCCATTCTGTGGGTATTGTTTCTTGTATTAGGATACTGTTAAACAAGTCTGTGAGATAATCTGTTGATTCTTTGAATAATTTTTTTAGTACGATATATGGAATTTCTGATGATCCGGGTGCTGATTTTGAGGATCGTGTTTTGATTGTTTTTTGGATTTCTTGTGTAATGATTGGTTGGAGAAGATCCTTGTACCAATTTTGATTGATGTATTGTATGGGTGAGTATACTGGGTTCCATATTGTCTCTGAGATCGGTGTTGTGATTCGCTTTCTTATCTACTGTTGGTAGTGTTTTGTTACTGCTTGTTGGATCTGTAATGACTTTGACATCTGGCCTTTGTATAACAATTTTGTCAAGATGGATGTGTCGTGTTGGGTTGTCTAACAAGTTTTTAATCATTTGTTTTTTGTTATTGCTGAAATATGTTTGTCATTGTATTATATGTTATTGGATGGCTTTTGATTGTTTTGACTGGCATGTTTGTTGGAGAATCTTTTTTAGATTGTGGGTAATTGATTCTATTTCTGTTAAATTAGAAATTATAATTAAATATAAAATTATAATTAAATATGAAATAAAAAATTATTTATGAAAAAAAATTGTTAAAAAATTAATTACTAGAAAAAATTTGAGAACCTATATAAACTTTAAATACTTTACTATACTAATTAACAATATATATATACTCTGACCATTGCAAATATGGTCAGGAAGGATTATATATACTGTAAGAATTATATGTTATGATATACAATAAACTCTGACTTTATAATTTATATCAAGAGAAATCATATATCTATATAAGAAAATAGTTATTATATTTAATTTCTTAATATAAATAAGTTAACTCAAATTATAAAAAATTATTAATCTTAAGTTTAATATTCAAGTGACTTAAGTAATATATATAATGAATTATAAATAAAATATAAAAATATAATATAAAAATAAAAAAATAATTGATATATATTATATCATATTCCAGAGCTAATATATAAATATAAAAATAAATATTATAAAATAGTAATGATGGGTACTTAGCTTAGAATTAGGATTTAAATTATAAAATTTAATCTAAAAATATATCCAAAAATAGTAGAAACTATACATGTTTTCATATTATTATAAAAGGAAAATAATTGATAATATAATTTCAAATTAAATACAATTTTTAATTATTTATTATATATTACTTAATAATTTTACTAGAATATAATTTTTGAAAAAACCATATATATAGTTACAATTTTTTATTAGTTATTATCATACATATAGTAAAATTAAATTTTTAATTTTCAAATTAATATGATTTTTAATTATAATACGATATCTATATTCCAATTAAATAAGAAATTATAATTAATAAAAAAATTAAAAATCCAATTCCATTAATAACTAATAAAAAATTATAATTATATATATGATTTTTTCAAAAATTATATTATAACAAAATTATTAAGTAATATATAATAAATAATTAAAATTGTATTAATTAAAGACCTGTGAATCTATAGCATAGTAATTAGTACTCCATATGTTAGATCACAAAATACCAGTTCAATTATATATGATAATAATTGAACAGAATTAATATGATATCTGGCACCATAACCAGTTATATGTTGTTTTTTATAAGAAACCATTTTATATACTAATCCAATGGGTATTAAGATTATAATTTTTTTGTTAAGGCATAATGGTGTAATAATTATCCAGATAGTATTATGATAATCATCTATGAAAAGAGCCATAGAATCACTTATATATTTAAATGTGTAAACTGAATTATATTCCATCTTAACTAATCTTAAGCCACTGATTCCTTTATTGTCGACTGTCAAATAAAAAAGCTTTGAAAAAAGTACTATACCGACACTCACATCTTGTGTAACATAGATTATCCAATGGCTTACCATATATATAAGAGTTGTGCCTTACTTGATATTTATATCCCTAGATTTGACAACTTATACCAACCGGTTTCGAACTGAAGTATCTATTAGAAGATAAGGAACTTGGAACTAGTTTATATGATTCTTAGGAATCATGTCCTACTTGGTTACAAGAGCCTTTAGATTTGATAGCAAGAGTTAACCAGCAAACTAAAACTAGAGAATTTACTTAAGAGTATATATTTATATTGTGACCCCTTTGTTATATTAATTATATAAGTGAAAAGATGTAATATAATAAACAACCTTAAAAAATAGTTAGCAATATTTACTGCTTTTATACAAAATTGAACCAATAGATTAGGTGGTTTAAACTAATGGTAGGATTTTTATTCCCTAGATAAGTTTCCCTCAAAAAATATGAATCCACTTTATAAATATCACTAGTATTACTAGAGCAATAAAATAAATAGACAAATATTTAGCTATTGTAATAGCAATAGATAATGTTTAATGTAATATAAAATTGATAAGTAAGTCAATAAAGTCTTATATCTAATACTATTCTATTATAAAAAAAAAATTATATTAATTTGGAACTGTATTATCAATCATTTTTTTTTTTTTTTTTTTTTTGCAAACAAGCATTAAATGCAAGACATTTATTAAACTTTAGTTTATGATCATTATATTAACAATCTTTACATACATAGTAAGTTAATTGTAGCCTATTGCAATTTTTTACCTAAATACCAACTTATACCTCATGGATGTGTCTATATTTAGGCTTTCGCTAGAGAGGGTAATATAGTTTAATTGATATAACTAAGAGAGTCGGGTTTTGAATATGCTGGGCCCGGGAACCAGTTTATCATCGTAGTACAGCCTGTAGATCTTTTCCATAATGGGGGCCTTGTTCCCAATATGGTACGATCATCTTGCATCGATTTTTTGGAGGGGGTAAGCTAATCGCGATTTTTGATGTAGATAGAAATTGGAAGAATAAATAAGAAGATCAACTTCATGAAAATTTTTCTTGAGTATATATAAATGATTGTATATTAGGTATCTAGGATGGAAGCACTATTATCAATTATTTTTCTTTTATAGTAATATGGAAATATATATAGTTTTTACTATTTTTGAATATATTTTTAGATTAAATTTTATAGTTTAAATCTTAATTCTAAACTAATTATCCATTATTATTATTTTATAGTATTGATTTTCATATTTATATATTAGCTCTGTAATATAATATAACACATATCAAATATTTTTTTATTTTATATTATATTTTTATATTTTTATTTATAATTCATTATATATATTACTTAAGTTACTTGAATATTAACTTAAGATTTATATATTTTTATAATTGGAGTCAGCTTATTTATATTAAAAATTAAATATAATAACTATTTTCTTATATAAACATATGATTCCTCTTGGTATAGGTTGCAAAGCCAAAGTTTATTGTATATTATAACATATAATTCTTGTAGTATATATAATCTCTCCTAGCCACATTAGCAATGATCAAAGCATATGTATATTGCTAACTAATATAGTAAAATATTTAAAGTTTATATAGGTTTTCAAATTTTTTTCTATAATTAATTTTTTAACAATTTCTTCTCATAAATAATTTTTTGTTTGGTGAATTTTTTTAAAAAATTTTGTAATGATTTTTAATTTAATTATGATTTCTAATTAATTATGATTTTTAATTTAATTACAATTTCCAATTTAATTATAATTTCCAATTTAATTATGATTTTCAATTAATTATGATTTTTAATTAATTATGATTTTCAATTAATTATGAGTTCTAATTAATTATAATTTTCAATTAATTATGATTTTTAATTAATTATGATTTTTAATTAATTATGATTTTTAATTAATTATTATTTCCAATTAATTAAGATTTCTTATTAATTAAGATTTTTTATTAATTATAATTTCTTATTTAATTGAAATATAGATATCATATTATTATTAAAAATTGTATTAATTCAAAAATTAAAAATCTAATTCCATTATATATATAAATGAATTACAATCCATATATTAAATTTATTATAGATCAATATTATTTCAATATCATTTTGATACCAGTTTAATACTTTTCAGAATTCTAGTATACTTTATATAATATACTCAATAGTATTTTTTATAATATATTTAACATACATATTTGATAATATTAATTAATAATATAATTAAATAATATGTATATAGTATGTCTAGATATCATTTACTTGATAGTATATATATAGTATATTCTAATTGCATTAAATTTTTTACTTATTAAATATTTTATGTAATATATATAGTATATATTATTAAAGAATTTAATATAAATAAGACCAATGGATCAATAATATAGTGAATAGTATTCTTTGATTTTCAAATACATGTCTCTAGTTCAATACCCATAGAAAGCAAAATGTATAAAATTATCTTTTATTTGTGGATTTATCAGTATTCCTATAAATATTGTATTCAAATATTTGGATTATAATCAAAATCAATTAGGTTGTATAAAAATATGATTTCTAATCTTTTTAATAATCATAGGTTAAAAACAAGTCGAAGTAAGAAAGGTTGTATAAGAAAAGGCTTTTGGTTTAATTCTGACAAAAACCTATAAAATTATTCTTCCTAACATAGCAGATTCCATAGTATAAAGAATACTCTAGCCTAAGACTATCTTAATTTATATTTGCTTAAAAAAAAAAAACTTCTAAAAGAAATCTGAAGTCATAAGTAGTAACAAGAAATACAAGTACCTTTTTTGAGGAATTAGATAAAAAGTATTTAGATTATTCAGATATTCTAATCAATCTTATAAGATATAGGATTTTTGATAGTGAGTAGTATACATGTGATGAAATTGAATTCGGATATTTTTCAAAAACCATATTATGGTAGAATTACTAAGTAACATATAGTAAATAATTGGAATTCGTATTTAATTCAGAATCGTATTGTCGATCAAATTTCCTTTTATGGTAATACGACCACATGTATGGTGAGTAGTTACAAGGTTATTGAATTAGAACTTAACAAAAAGATTGGATTTAAACTGATAATAAAACTTTTTCATTCCTGAATTTGTCTCACCTAGTATATGAACTTCATTTCCATAGTAATAAATTTATATAGCTGGATTAAAATAGTAATAAGAACAGGTTAATCTAAATGAACCTTTGATGTAATATATATTGGATTTACTGTAAATAACTTAATAAAAATCAGTATATCTAGTATCTTTTATCTTAAAAAAAAAAAAAGAATTTAATATAGATATAATTGATATAAATCATAAGAAGTAATTTTATTTTTTGACTTGAGTTTTACAATTGATATTAGAACTCCTAACGATATTACTTTGATACTATTTCGATATCAGTTCGATACTTAAATTTATTATAAATTTATATAAGTGGATTATAACCCATATATTAAATTTACTATAAATCGATATTATTTCAATACCACTTTGGTATTGGTTTGATACTTTTGAAGTTCTAATTAATATATTATTTGTGGATATTTTAAAATATAAAATATATATTATATTGATATATGTCTTAATGATTCTCAAATAGCAATACAAATATAATTTATATAATATTTAATATATAGATTATAATTATTTTATCTTGATATCATAAAAAGCAAGATGTATTATATTTCAAATTGATGATTTCATATGTAGAAGACACTTATATCATATTTAAATATTATGTATTAATAAAGATTTATATCATTGCATGTTCACCTTAAAAAAAAAAAAAGCAAGATACATGCTACTTGAGTATATCAAAAAAAGCAAAACACATATTATTCTTAAATAGATTATAGTTTATACTAAGTAATATAATTATATTTTAATTAGATTATAATTATATCATTACAAATATAAGTTAATAATAATTTTTTAGTTTAAACTAATATATTGTTTTATTAAAGAAAAATACTTTTTTATTTTTTATAATATTATATATAAATTAAAAAGATTTAAAAAGTTAAAGATAATTAATATTATATATATACAGAGAATGGACAAAAGTTTATGGACAACTTTTTTTTTTTTTTAAAATAAAATTTAATTTAAAAACTAATTTAACTTTATTAATAAAAAATATACTCAATACATATATGCAACGTATTCAATTTTTAAAAATATATCATTATATAAAAAAATTTTTTTTTTTTATTCACTTGAAAATTTCATTTCAATTTTCATGTAACCGCTAATGCCTGCTAATAAAAAATTAACTTCTGAACAAAAAGCAACCATTATTTATGGTTACAAAAAAAAAGATATCCATCGTAATATCGTAGCCAATGTCAGATGCAAAAAAAGTGTGGTGGGTAACGTTATAAAGCGTTTTATTGAAATTGAATTCACGGAATCACGAACGCGACGATCAGGATGATCACGACTCCTTAATAAGCGTGCTCGTATCACCCTAAAAAACTTGTCACTGGCAAAAAGGGTAACAGACGTGTTACTGCCGCAAAACTAACCAATCTTTTTATAGCCAAAACGGGAATCCAAGTATTCGAAAAACCATCCGTCGAATCCTACATAAAGAACAGTTAAGAAGCTGTATCACCCGCCTCAAGCCCTTCCTTACGGAAAAAAATATTGAAGACCGACTTATCTGGTGCCTTGCACGTAAAGACTGAACCATTCGGGACTTCAAAAAAGTAGTCTGGAGCAACAAGTCTACGTTTACTCAATTCCAGCAAGGGAATAAATGTCGTGTTTGGTGTAGTCCACGCGAAGAGTGAAATGCTGAATGCCTTTCTGCCATCATTAACCATAGCCCAAGCCATATGTATTGGGGGTGTTTTTCATGGTTCGGTGTTGGCCCTCTTGTTCCTCTTCGCACCTCGGTTAAAGGTAAGATAAAATGTTTATTAAATAAAAAAAAAAAATTTTTCGATTTACTGTAAAAAAAAAAA
>CAJVPV010001626.1:0-15217 GCA_910591835.1 Acaulospora morrowiae | reverse complement strand
ATAGTTTGACAGGGGAGATCAGAAGAGGAGACTAATTAAACCAAGGGAAAGATTAAGATAATTATCACCACACGTACTTTTGGTATTGCCAGCGACACAGACCCACTCACCCAACGTAGCACAAGTCTTGGTCCGGATTGGCGACAGACTCGCCATTGAGGATAACAATACAAACTATACTATAATATTAATTGATGAGTATATGCTAAACTATATTAAGGTTTCCTAAATATCAACTGTTGCTATCAACTTTTCCTATTGGATAGAGGTTGAAACTAATGTGCCAAGGCATCACTATTGTTAATGTTACTAGTATATAAATAAAAATTTGTTTCTTGTCATTTTATTCATGTTTTTAACCCATCTTTCCAACAATTTTCTCTCCAGATTCTTTTTCCTATTTGCTAAATATATAAATATATTATAATTAATAAAGAAAATTTTGATACAAAACAAAATTCTATTATTAAAAAACATTTTAAAAATACAATAATAATTTTAATTTGTTTAACAATTAATAAAAAAACAATATATAATCTGTTCTTGTCAAAAAACAAAAAATAAAAAGTTGCTATTATTCTTTTTAATAATAGTATTATATTTTTTATAGAATTTAGTATTACCAATTGCTATATTTAATTTGTTTTTTAGAAGATTATTGATTAGCCTAGTAAAGAGTTTAATTGTTATTATAATTCATATTTATTTAAATTAAAAGAGCTATGACTAATGAATAATTATTGATATTCACAAAGTTACTATTATTTTTTAAATTGATTAAATAGTTGTCAAGTTTATTTTCAAATACTATAATTAATTTTTTAATCTTCAATTTATTGATATTTTTGTGATTTACAAGAATATGTTTTTTTATGGATATTGTTATTATATTGTTAATTGTTATTATAAAAAATCTTAACTTTTTATTGACTTTAAAAAAAGTGATATAAATAGAAAAGAGTTTTTTTGAAAGTTTATTAAAAAAATAATAACAAGTAATAATATTAAGCTAAAATTGTTTTTTTTATTTTTTTGAAAAATTTTTTATAAATTTATTTTATTTTATTTTTCATATATAAAAATATTGGTAGTACATAATTTTTTATTGAGTAATTTAATTATATAATTATAAAATTTATTTGAGTTAATTTATATTTTTACTTATAGCCTTATTTAATTATATAAGTTTATTATTATTAGGATTAATCTATATATTTGAGTGAAATTTTTAGAAAATAGAAATATTACTATCAATTTATAAACTATTTAATTTAATTTAGATCTTGATAATTGTTATTAAAAATATATATTTTTTAGGATTAATTAGAATACTTGAATAATTTATTTAATACTTTTTACTTGAAACCTTAAAAAAAATATTATACTTATTATTATTATTTATAGCTTTAAATTTCTTTTTTTATCAGATTCTTTTTTTTTAAGCAAATACTAGATTGAAATAGCTTTAAGCTGGAATATTTTTTATACTATGGAATTTGTTATATTAGAAAGATTGTAAATTTTTATAAAAATTAAATCAAAAGTCTTATCTTATATAAACTTTTCTGATTTAATTTGTTTTCAATCCACAATTATTAAAAAGATCAAAAGTTCTATTTTTATATAACCTAACTTGATTTGATTAAGATTTGAATATATATATTTTTCTGGTAGGTAAACATCATTTCTTTATTTATTTATATATTAATAAATATATATAATGAAAGAAACAACATCTCTTGGGTGCAAAAAGCATACAATGAGTTAAATGCTAGCCTGCCTACATATCTATACCTAGCTAATATCGAAAAGAAATTTTAAAATAATATTATATATGTTAAATATAGTTGAGTAGCAGCTATGCTTACTTACTCAGAATTTTTTGTTAGTCATAAATAAAATGGAAAGTAAAAAAAGATTAAGAAAAAAAAAAGAATAAAAAATTCTATGTTTGATGCTATATAAGTGAGAAATATAATAAAACTAGTTATATAACTAAGGATGCCTATTTGGCACACCACTCTGATAGTTCCATTTTGTTTAAGTATACTGAAAAATATACTGTATCGATTGGCCAGACTACTGTCCGGAGTATATAGTAGTAATGATGATATGTCTTCTTGATAGTTGCTAGTATATGGTGATGATTGTTGATTGGTTGGATAGTTATTTAAATATATGGTAGTAACATTAATTATATAATTAAGGATGCTTATTTGGCATACTACTCTGGTAGTTCCATTCTGTTTGAGTATACTAAAAAATATATTGTATCTATTGGCCAGGCTACTATCCAAAATATATAATTGTAATAATAACATATATCCTTGATAGTTGATAGTATATGATAGTAGTGATTGATTAGTTAAATGATTGGTTGAGTATGATAAGTTTAAATATAGTAGTTGTTGATTTGCAAAGTTAGAGCTGTATTGTTATTTTTAGATTGATAATTGATGGAACGTATTTGTTGTTTTGGTGTTTATTAATAAAATAAGGTTATATAATTGAACAGATTTCTATTTTTGATATTGTTTACATTAATCTTTGGCAGGTATGATAGACGTGTTTGAATATTTGATAATGTGTGATTGGTTGAAGATAGAATGTTGATCAGTTGCCAGAAGCAAACTGATTGCGGTTTTTTGGAAAAAAAGTTTTTGAGCAAGAATTTTTAATTTTTTGTAGTGCAGTAAAATATATTGAATGATAATAGAAGTTGTTTTTTATATTTACCAATGGTTCCCAGGCCATTGATATAAACAAAGTTGATGTGAAAGTTTGTGTTTTGAAATGAAATAAAGTCCTCTAAGTCAAGAACATAAATATTTAAAAGTGTTTATGTATTAATAAGAGATATATTAATAAGAAATGTAAATAGGAAAACTCTCAAGAAAAACTTGTAAAGAAGCAACTGCCATAAATCTTTCCTTATGCAATTCAAGAGAGAAGCAAGTTCCTCAAGCTTGCTTACTCCTGATCAGAGATCCCATCTCGATACATCAATGTACTTCTTTAGTTCCTTGGGGTTTTTGGTATTGAAAGTTAAAGAGATATAGAGGACTTGTGAGTATTGAAAAGTAAAAGGAATATTTTCTCTAATTTTGAAAATTATTATAAAAAGAAATTTTTAAGAAAAATGTTATATATGGGAAAGAGTTTTTTTTTATTTGAATATTTTATATGGGTAATTATTTTCGAAAATAAACCAGAAATTTTCTGGTGTGATCCTAAAATTTATATTATATATGTATTGTTTAAAAGCTGGATCTGAAAAAATCATATCTAGCATTTTTTTGCCTTCAAAAATAATTACCCGTATTACTATTATTTAAAGTTTTTTAATGTTTTAATTTACAATTTATATAAGTTAAGCAATACATAATATTCAAAATCTAACAAATTCAAGTAATATTATTTTATTTAAATAAAAAATGAAAAATTTACTGTTAATTAAATACATATACATGTATCCTATTATACATGTATGATATAAGATATACTGTACGTAATACTACGCATGTTACGTGAATTAACATATCAAAACCTTTGATATAAAATAAGTAGATTTTCATATAAAATCAACCCAATTTACTTTTCCTCTCTACCTAAGAAACTCCTTATTTGAAAAGACCTTATTTTTCCCTTTTCTTTTCTTAGGCTAAAAAAAGAACCCCTCGAAAGCCCCTTTGTCAAGTCTATGATGTCATCTGATTCCAACAAGGAGTTAGTCATATTTTTTTAAGAAACGACACATAGGCAAGTGGTATTATAACATTGTATTTCCGGATTTGTCGTGACTTTAATTTGGCCTGAACTAGTTGTAAAGATATCATGGGACTTTTGCAATCAAGAACACGTTTTACTTCTAGTCGGCATACAACCTTGGTACTCTATCTATGCGTTGCGAAAAATTCGAAATATTATTCTATTTTATTTTTATTCGACTTTTTTTTTATTTTATTCCGCTTGTCGTTCCCTATCCTATTATTTTTATTTCATTTGTTAGCCCAGTGATGTCCACTAATCTCGAGTGGCGGGATTGGCGTGTACCATATGTGCACACGAGAGACTCAGTTTTTTATAAGCCATGCATGTACGACATTATAGGGCAAGTGATGTATATTACTGTCTTCTTGAGTTCGTCGGGACTAGAGAAGTTGGATTTGTTGGTGAGTATTTACTTGATTTAAGCTTGTGCAAAGTGCCATGGAACTTTGTATCTAGACGGTTAAAGAATACTACTACTGAAAAGAACAAAACTACTTAAATATCTCGATCCAAAAATCCATTACCTCTAGTCGGAAAGCAGCTCTTTAGGGGGATCAGTTCTATAGCTAGTGAAAAGAGTTGAGTATTTTCTATTTGACTTTTTTTAGTTTTTTTTTTTTTTTCCTTTTTTTTTCTGAGGGTGTTTTTTTTTTTTTTGGAGGAACGATATTAAGGTATGTAAATTTAATTTATATTTATTATTAAATTTATCGATTTAGAAACGTTTAATAATATATTAATTATTTTTTTTTAACGCTAAACGATCCAAGGAATATTATCACGGCCTGAACAACTTACCACCCGGTTCTTCAACTATCATCCCGAGTAGAGTTATGACTAAATATCTTGATCCAAAAGTCCATTACCTCTATTCAGCATATAAAATCAATGCGGAGACCTGTATATACATTACAAAAAAGTATCTTTTTTGTGGGGATTTTTTTTTTTTGAGGAAAAGTGATAATATACGCAAAATCCAAGGGTAAATTGTCATCTTGTGAAAGGAGCTATACTATTCGGTAGAATAAAGAAGATTTATTTGTTTATATAATTATCTGTGTTTAGTGAATATTTATTTGTCTTTGTTTTACTATTTCTAATAAATTTCTAATATGTAATTATAAATAAATATAAAGATATGAATAAAATAATTTTTGATTAAAGAAAAGTAAAATTTACGAAGTGTTATTACCAGTAATTAATAAATTTACGTAATAATGAACTTGAAAAATAATTATTTGAAATTTTTTGTCGTGTTAATACGTTCACTCTAGTCTCCTAACCTTTCCTTTTATAACTTATAACTGGTCTTATTTAGGCAACATCTCTATTAAGTCATCCATATGGCGGGGTGTAATTCAATGGTCCATCATGCATCTTTTTGGCGAGGTAGCCTTTTTTCCCATCCGTTTTTTCCAATTTCCTCCCGATGTCCATAACTTCTGTAGTTCTTTTTTTTTTCTCAGTTTCGTAATCCTCTTTTTGGTTTTTCCTCATCAACGTTTCTTCCAATTGGGGGAATACATGGCGGGGCCTGATATCTCCGGTCATATTTTATTATTGAAGTTAGTTAAACTTAAAAAAAAAATTAAAAAATTATATTTTTATATTAAAATTTCTTGTTATATTTTAATTTTAGTATTCAACTATTCAAGTTAATTTATTAATAATGTTTGAAACATTGTTATATATTGAATAAATTAAACAATAGAAAATTGAAATTATTTTACATTTCTATTGATTTCTTTTATTTTTTTAATTATTTTCTTTTAATTTAATTTTATTTTATAGAAATATATTTTGTTTACTGAATCTAAATTTACACAATTCTCTCAAAATAATAACACTGTGTTAATTTT
This sequence comes from Acaulospora morrowiae, assembly GCA_910591835.1. Classification (NCBI taxonomy): domain Eukaryota; kingdom Fungi; phylum Glomeromycota; class Glomeromycetes; order Diversisporales; family Acaulosporaceae; genus Acaulospora; species Acaulospora morrowiae. The sequence goes on along the minus strand of CAJVPV010001626.1, from coordinate 9,587 downwards.
AAAAAAAATTTTTTTTCCATTAAATTTTATTTTGACAAAATATAATTTACATAATAAATATTTTCTTTAATTAAATATTTGACTGAGTTTTGACTTTTTATTATAATTATAACACAAAGATTTTTGATGATTATTCTGTCACTTCTGGAAAATATCCAATTGAAAAAAAAATACAGAATGTAGATTCTTTACATTACAACAAAACATTAAAATAAAAGGAAAACCAGCATTCCCTTGTCAAGAAATTTATTGATTCAGGGACACTGATTCAATAACTCTAATCTTTGCTCTAGGACCTGACTAATGCAGTGCCAAGATATTTCTTCGGATCGACAACGGAAACTCAAAAAAATTTCAAGCTTTCAATCTAAAGCCCGGGTGATGCCGAAGAAATCTTTGAAAGGTCTTGTCCAGGGTTGGCTTCAATATACGACTTCATACGGGCTTCAAGTTCTGGACGGAAATGACGTATTAATCCTTGAACAGGCCACGCAGCCGCATCACCAAGGGCTACACGGAAATAGACAATTAGAATAATAAAACAGATAATAGCTATATAGTAAAAAATTTAATATAAAATGTACCGCAAATAGTATGTCCTTCAATCTGTTTGGTTAATTCTTCGATCATGTCGATCTCTCGTGAAACTCCATGACCTCTCTCGAAGCGTGACATCATGTTCATAAGCCATGTCGTACCTTCTCTGCATGGTGTACATTGACCGCAACTTTCGTGTTTATAAAAAGCTGATAATCTAGAAATTGCCTGAACAATGTCAGTAGACCTATCCATAACAATAACTGCTGCCGTGCCTAATCCAGAATGAACATCGCGAAGAGCATCAAAATCCATTCTGCAATAAATAACAAGTATTTAACCATTTGACCAAAAAAGAGTGAACCATTCATTAAACAGACCATAGGATAACTTACAAAACATCCTCACATATGTGTTTTGGTATAACGGGAACAGAAGAACCACCCGGTATGATACCTAGAAGATTGTCCCATCCACCCCGTACTCCCCCACAGTGACGTTCAATAAGTTCTCTTAAAGGGACACTCATTTCCTCTATAAAATTGATTTTGATAATTAACATCCTATAAGTTAGTCTAATTCAAGCAAATTGCATACCTTCAACTGTGCAAGGATTGTTCACATGACCAGATATGCAAAAGAGCTTGGTGCCGCTATTCTTTTCTCGGCCAAAGCTTGCAAACCATGAGCCTCCACTTAAAAACCAGAAATATACAATCAATAAAAGGAAGCACTATTTAACATAAGCACATGTGCTAATACCGTCTGCAAATTGTGGGTGCCACAGCCACAGTTTCAACGTTAGCTACCGTAGTTGGGCAACCAAATAAGCCAATGTCGGCTGGGAACGGAGGCTTTAGTCTAGGTTTTCCTTGTTTTCCTTCGAGTGATTCTATCAGGGCAGTTTCCTCACCACAAATGTAAGCACCAGCACCACGGTGAATATATACATCGAAATCATAACCGGAACCACATGCATTCTTGCCAATGAGTCCAGCTAAAATATTGAAATGATAAATCATAAACCCGGTATGCGTTTTTTACATCAAAAACTTAAAACCAACCGGCGTATGCTTCATTAATGGCTTCTTGTACATTTGATGCCTCATTATAGAATTCGCCTCTGATATATATATAAGCTAGAGAGAAAAGATAAGGAGTGTAAATTATGGAAAGGTAAAAAAAAAAAAAAAGGAAATGGCCACAGTAACTAAGCTTTGCAATATAATGGAATTACCGGCAGATGCGTTCATCGCTCTGCCTGCCACCAGGCATCCCTCAACAAGTTTATGTGGATCGCCACGCATGATTTCTCGATCTTTGCATGTGCCCGGTTCACCTTCATCAGCATTAACAACCAAATATTTAGGACTATTATATCAAAGAATCTACTATTAAAATAATACTAGAGACAAATTATGTCAAAAAATTCAGAAAATTACTTACCGGCCATCTGGAGGCTTATTCATGAAACTCCATTTCAGACCTGTTGGGAATCCAGCCCCACCACGACCTCTAAGACCAGACTCCTTGATTTCTTTTAGGATCCACTCATGTCCCTTCAAGAGTATCTCTTTGGTTTTATACCAATCACCCCTCTGCTTTGCACCCTTTAATTTAAAGTCATGTCGCAAGTATAAATTTGTGAATATTCGGTCTTCATCCTTGAGATTACCATATGTGCGACTGGTTGGTGCAGTGGTTGTAACTGTAGCAAAATTTGCGACTCTCTTCGAAATTGTGGGATGTACTACATTTACTCGAAGGCAGGAGTTTCGAAACACTTTAAACAAAAGTAAAACGTCAATAAGTTTGGTCGTTTTAAATCACGGCCAGCCTAACAATATTTTGTTTTAAAAACTATCATAGAGCTATTTGACGACCTGCGTACTTTTGTTTAAAAACAACTTTCTCAACATGCTACGATGCTAAGCTCAAAAACCGAAGTTCAAGGAATTCTCGAGAGTTAGATCACTTTATAATCATGGCCATTGGCCCAACTTTTATTTGATAGAGATAAGGTCACGAGATATCTTTTTTGTGGCGCAGAAAGATCTACGAAATTTGAATTAAATATTATTCTAGAGTCAAACAAGTCCACCCAATAACCAACGTTCCTGGAGGATTATGGCCGACCCTTTCTAAAATATCGGCAATAGTACCCACTGTCCCCTTTATAGCCTTTTGGTCTATACAACTTGCCCTTTCGATAACAACGCAAGGACATTCTGGTGGAAAATTATCATCTTTCATCAGATCTTGCGTTATTTGTTTTATCCGATGACAAACCATTAAAAATACGGTTGTGCAATAAGGATGATAAGTAGGAATCTCGGGTAAAGTATTTTTACGACCAGTACCTGTGCAAACAAGCAATTGGGATGCAACTCCCCGATGTGTGACAGGAATGTTAGCCAGTAAGGGGGCGGACATACAAGAAGAAATACCAGGAATGACCTGTGGAACGTAACCATTTGAACGGTAAAAGAGGAACTCTTCGCCGCCACGTCCAAACAGGAACGGATCTGAGAAATTTGTTATATATTAGCAAGTTTTACAACAAATTATGTGTAAATTATACTAAAAATACATACCACCCTGTTTTAGTCTTACAACATCTTTCCCTTGATTTAAAGCTTCAAGACCCAAACGATTTAGCTCTTCCTGAGAAGCCTCAACATTCGCACAAAACTTTTTTGCAGCAATAAGTACTTCCTTATGGGGAGGAATCAATTTCAACACTTCGTTAGGCACTAATTTGTCGGATAAGATGACATCGGCTTCTTGTATGGCTTGGAAAGCGGCGAGAGTTAATAAGTTTGGGTCTCCGGGTCCAGCGCCAACGAGCCGGATTCGACCTCTTTTACTAACAAATTTCGATGATTCACGTGGGCTATTGGCGTGACCTTGACTTTGTACTACGCATGTGTTTGTAACAGTGGATGTGTTCTGCGTTTTTGGGTTCCTATCTTGTATAAGATGATCCTTTAGAAATTCAACTAATTCCGATAGCCCTAATTCTCGGGCTGCCTCAAGAAGCTTAGTGATTTCTGTGCTGCTGCGATTTTCCATAGAAATGGTTCCAGTGTACATGAATCTGAAAAAAAAAAAATCGCAATGTCATCCACCTCGATTTCCATGAACTTTTTCTTTTATGCACGTTTTCAAAAACTTTTACCTTAATATGACCTCAAATATAGAGGCAGATAAATTTTGTTTCACTAGACAAATTTTATTTCCTTCCTTATTTACATCTTTACGTGATAAAGCTTCATGAAAATAAGGGGAAACCGCCCGCAAAATAATGGAATGTGCATTGAAATATTTGGCATTTGGTTCTTCACCTACTCTAATAATTGTGTTGTATTCATCGTCATCTTCAAGCAATTTACCGATCTTTGAAGAAAAATTCGATAGCAGCTTATTATGAGACATAGTGAATAATCAAAGAATGTTGGATGATAGAAAAATGATGTCTTATATATATAAGAGATGCAAAGATCAACTTGAATAAAAAATTTGCTGTGAATTATTAATCTTTAAAAGGCATATCTGTAATAATTCGTTATGACCAATAAAGATAAGACCATTGTTGATGATATAAATATATTATCTGATTTTCGCATCTGATAAGAAACTAATTGTAACCGAGTTTCGGCGTGTGATAACAGATAGCAATATAAGATACGAATATTACTTAAATTTATGCAAGAGTCAATTAAAAGTAACAAACAAATTCCTAAAAGCGTTCCGATTTTGATAAGATACGTTTATCAGATTCTGAGGCATTCGACTTCCAAAACCACAAATCAATAAACTTTGCATTGAGTGTTTTGGTAATCTTTATTTTTTTTTTTCAAAAAAAAAAACCATTATTGATTTTTAAACAAACATTTATTCGATTTAATATATTTAAATCAAATATGCAGTTTCTGAAATATATACTCTTTACTTTTTATTCTATCAATAAAATCAATTATTTATTTAGTTGGTGTTCACAACTGATATATAATACTAATACAATTATTTCAATATAAAATTTCTTCATATACATCAATAGCTTTTACATGTAAATTGTTAGGTGGTCTTTCAACAAGGCAGGTTTTAATGAGCGATATCCAGAGAACATGAGCCCGAGCCGCTCTTCTTCAATTCAAGGCCCTAAAATTGGAATCGCATAGACTCGTATACATATTAAAATTAAAATCATATGTTATATGGGTCAATAAATTTAGTATAAGAAGAATACGAATTAAATTATCCTTTTTTTTTTTCATATATAAGATATAAATCTAGATTAAATTGTTTATTTTATTGAGTCGATCAGAAGAAATACAGTAGTACTTTCAAACATTGATACATCGGAAATTTAAATTTTACATCCAACTTTTGAATCGTTCCAAAATTTGTTTTAGAATCGCTGTAATTAACAATATATAATTCTTAGTCTGACAAATTTCGACTAGTTAGTTATTCCCTATGGTGTCACGAGAATTTTCTTTTTTCCTTAAAAAAAATACAAATATCGTATTGTAAAAATTCATTATGATCTATATTTCTGCGATATTAATTTAGCAATCGTTGATAATTGGATGTTTGAAGTTCCTTCGTATATCGAACCTGTAATTGTATTATAAAATATATATTAGAAATAAGGAAATTATAATAATAATCAATTTAAAAGGCTTACCAATCTTTGCATCCCTGTAATACTTTTCGACTATTGATGGACGTCGAAAGTTAGTATTTATATAATAAAGGTTCAAATTACGTTAAGTAATTACCTGGAAATTCTCGAGTAAAGCCCACACCTCCCATCCATTCAATGGACATTGAAGCGGCCTAAATACTATAATATTAGTAAGTTACATAAAGTAAAAAACTCTTTAGAAATTATACAACCTTTTCAGCAACTTGCGAAGAATATAATTTTGCAAATGCAGCTTCTTTGACAAAATTCTTTCCCTCTTGTTTCATCCTGGCCGCATTATATGTTAGGAGCCTAGCTGCTTCTATTTCAGTAGCGACTATAATTAAAGAATATCTTTAGTTTTTGTTTAAAAAATATTATATGTTCATATATGATCTGCACTAACCTTGAGCATATTGATGTTGCATGCCCTTGAAACACGAATATTGATTTATTAATTGAATACAACGAAATGCTAATAACATACGCTTCATTATATACATTTACCTGAAAGTCACCGATGTAACTTCCGAATGCCTTCCTCTGGAATAAATATGGTAAAGCGTGGTTATAAGCTCCTTGAGCCAAACCAATCATTTGGGCAGCTATACCAATTCGACCCTCGTTCAAAATTTCGATAGCATATTTGTAGCCTTAAAAATAGGAGTAATGTTGATTGATATAAATTGATATAAAAAACGGAAGCTCGCGATCATTAGTAATAATACCTTTTCCTATTTCTCCGAGAACGTTTTCCTCAGGAACCTAAATAATTTAAATATAAGTAAGAACGATTATTATACATAAAATGTATACAAGAAAAAAAATACCTTGACATTGTCAAAATTCAATGTACATGTCGAAGAAGCCCTAATACCAAGCTAAAAAAAAAAGATACGAGAATAAGTCAATATTTAAATCAAAAATATAGATTGAGAAAACTTCAATAAAAACCTTGCTCTCTTTTTTCGCAACTTTAACTCCCATATCTTTTTCTAAAACAAAGCAAGTAATTCCTTTATACCCCTTAGATGGATCTAAATTTTTTTATGAAAAAAATTAATTCTTGTATGAATAATTAAAACTACTCATAGGTTTGAAGTTATTCTTACCCAAATTGGCAAAGACCAAAAAAATTTCTGCTTCTCCAGAATTTGTAATCCACATTTTTGAACCATTAATCACGAAATGATCACCTTCTTTTGTTGCTCTAGTTTTAAGCGCGAATGCATCACTACCCGCTTCAGATTCAGAGAGGCAAAAACAACCAACCTATGAAATAATAAAACTTAAATATATACAAAAGAAATAATTTATAAATTAAAAGTAATACTCACTGTATCGGTTGCAAGACGAGGTAAATACTTCTTTTTTAAATTTTCGTTGCCATATTTACGGAATAAAGTATTGACCAATGTATTCTATAATTATAAATTAACTTTTTGATAAGTATCCTAATAAATTAAATGATTAGTCCATTTTCAATTAATGAGAATAACCTGAACATCACAAACGACACTAACTGACGGATCCACCTTGGCAAGTTCTGTTTAAAAATTAATAATGAGATTCAAGATTATAAAATAATTAGGAATCAGAAGAAAAGTTTACCTTCTACAACTAAAATTGCAGCCAAGAAAGAACTGTTAGCACCGTCGTATTCCGATTCTGTTTCAATACCCATAAGCTAAAGCCAAAAAAGTTTTATAATTTATCAAGCACCAGAAAAAGCGAATTTGTTACTGATAATTAAATTGAATTACTGACCCCTTGTTCGAAAAGGCCTTTAAGAACTTCTGGGTCAAGTGTTTCTGATTCGTCCATTTGATGGACTTTCGGTAAAATCTTTTCCTGAGCAAAATGCGCAACTTTAAGCAAGAGGAAAAATGTTAATTACCGAGGTTTCGTATAAGTCATAAATAATAAGTCATACCTGCATCCCGAATACTTGTTTCTTCTTCAGTTAATGTATGAAGAGAAGGTTGAACGTCAACATTTTGGGCAGGAGCTGAGTGTCGGAAATATCTTAACAATAAAGATCATTTAATGTGAATGTCTCGGATAAAGATTTCAAACGTTCGTAAATACCTGGGGCACGCTAATAAAGGTTTAAGGGAGTGCGTATAATGTCTTAAAGCCGAAGGGATATTTTTTCTAGCAAAATTAGATATAATCATTTTGTGAACACGAAAATCTGATTTTCGGTGTTTGTTTTTTCGAGATCTCTTTTTATATAGAATTAAGTTTGATTTTTAAAATCATGTACAAAAAAGGAAAATCAATCTATTTTCTATATAACTTTTTTGAGATTCATGTGCCCAACATACTGTATTAAATTACAACATATTGTATCTATTTTTTCTAAATTTAAATAATATTTGTTTATTTTATTGGCAATACATCATATTTTACTTGACTCATGAAAAAATACATAGGTGCCAATTTGGTAGGACGGTAAAAAAAATTATAGCAATTATCACTGATATTTTATTGTATTACGTATGCTGCATATCTAATAAAAGATAATCTTGAAGAAGTTAAATTATCGGTTTAAGAAAATCCGAGTGTTTTTTAATAACTGTATGTTATTTCAACTAGCGTGTAAACCTAGGCTATGTTTTGAAATTAATAAATGATTTATTTTTTAATTTATTATAACTAATAAATTTTAAATATACAATAAAAATATATTAATATTCATATATAAGCCTGAACTATACTTTGAAAATTAATTTATTTTATTAATTTGTATAAATATATTACGTATATTAATATTATATTAAATTATGAGTTTATTAAATTATAATTATAATAAATTTAAATAGTATAATGATATATAAATAATAGTATAAAAAATATATACGTATTTATTTATTTATATTTAAAAAAACAAAGAAATATACATATAAGACAAATATATATTGATTTTAAAAAAAAATACAACTTGTTTTTTGTTAAACAAGACAGTACTTGAAAATTTATTATACAAAAAAAAAAAATTCATAATTTACAATAAAATTAAAAAAAAAAAATCAATAAGTTATTAATTAATTATATATCAATTAAATATTAAAATAAAATAAAATTATTTTATTACTTATTTTTTTTATTATTTTTATAATTATTTTTAAAATATATAATAATAATCAAATAATTTAAATTAATTGATTAATTTAAAAAATCCATAAATCAATAATATGATAATTAGTATTTTCAAATTTAAATTATAAAATATCAATTTGTAATAATAATTAAATCTATACATTTTTTTATTACTACAAAAAAATTTGATTAACAATATAATTTTAAATTAAATAAAACTCTTTCCTGTCCATCACCAAATTTCCTAATTAAAAAATATTTCTCAGAAACAAAAACTTATCAAGTTCTTTATCAAAACACTTCTAACTCCAAGAAACCACCACTAACAGGTATAACCTTGCAAGTACATTTATTTCATTAACTTATCAATTTATAGATATTATAAGGAAAAACAACAACTTGTCCTCTTCTTGTAAGAGGGGAAGATAAAAACCAAACTTCCTGATTCACAGTAAGGTCTCAGGAAGCCAGCATCCCTACCACCACTACAGCCAGTCGTGTGCCAGGTTAAACACCTCCTCTAGACACTGTAGAAACTCAAGAAAGGCCAGATTTCATCCGATAAATCAGACAATCTTGTCACCTTCCTTGAGCTAGAAGGATGCCAGGCTCCCCATCAACTATACAGAGATAAGAAAAAAACCCTATCGTACATACTCTCGGGACATAAAAACCAAAATCAGCTTACCCCCTCCAAAACTAGTGTACTACGAACACGTAGTTAGAAAAGAGCTTCAATAAGTAAACAAGTAAACAACATATACTTATCAGCAAAACGTGTCAATACCAAATTAGTTTACTCCTCCAAAACAAGTATCTTGAACACGTAGTCAAAAAAGCATCAACAAATAAACACAAACGACATATACTTATCAGCAAAACGTGTCAATACATGTTATTATCAAATCACGTCAACTTTAATTATAACAGCACTAATGGAATAACCATATATTCTATTAACACAAAAACAGTTACGTGTAAACAACCACGCTTCCCAAAATCAGTAAACATCACATCAATACCAAACAGCTACGCGACCCAACATGAACCAAACAAACATGACTGAGTAAAACCCAATCACAATATCTGACAACAATCCAAGTTCCCAAATTGCCACAACAAATCCAAATAATAATATACTTCTAGATATTATCCTTGTAGAGAGAACAAGACATTATATATCAATAATATATCTGAATCAAGAAAAAGATATTATTATCACAGAACCTTCCAGAACCCCAACAATTCCTCTTCTTAG
>CAJVPV010001625.1:0-15218 GCA_910591835.1 Acaulospora morrowiae | reverse complement strand
TTGGGAATCGTATTTAATTCAGAATCGTATTGTCGATCAAATTTCCTTTTATGGTAATAAGGAAACATGTATAGTTGAGACCACAAAGGGAAAAGTAGTAAAGATTCGTCAAGAGAAGTGAACAATGGAAAGAGAAGGAAAACGTTAGTAAAACTCAGCTAAACAACTCACACGCCTCAAGTTGAGAAGCCAAACACTTACCGGACGTTATGCAAGAAGTACTTAGGAGAAGTGACAGACTCGCCGAGAGAGATGTCAACAATATTAAAGAAATAATTAATTTTAAATAATATATATTTGATAAATTATAACTATTAATACACTTTTCAAATATATAATTATAAACAAAAATTAATTCTATTTACTTGATCAATTACTACTAATTAATAAATCTATTATCAAATCTTATAATTTAAATATTCTAGTATTTATTTGTTTGTTTGTTTTTTTTTTTTTTTTTTTTTTTTTTTTTTTTAGTTGGCTAAAGACATTATATGCGAGACTTTATTTTACTAATTAATAGTATTGTCATTATATCAAACATCTTTACAGACTAAACTATTGCTATTCTAAAATATAAATTAATGCTACCTAGTAATTACCGTTTTCAGTAGTACCAGTTTCCTATAAGCCAACTATTACCTGACTATGCGTCCATTTTAAACACCTTGGGGATGTGTCTACACGCCAGGTGGGACTTTTGCGAGGGGGAATCCTATCACTAGTTTAAACCTACCTACAATCTGCTGATCCATTATTGCAGAGAGCAAATTATTTATGGAATATTATTATAGAGACAAACCCCAATATTCCAGTCACTATTATCACTGATCCTCAGGATATGCCACTAGCATAGAATCGCACTACCGTTTTCATTACCTGTGGAACTGGCGTCTTGCTTGGATTCTGATTTAATCTTGTCAATCCTTACCAGACTCACTTGGTCTTAACGATTTTTGCCTGGATTGTTACCTGCTGTGGCAGATAACCTTTGCCCTTTCGGTCCATTTAAGTTTAGGAGAACACCACTCATGGGATAGATCTTCAAGCTCCAGATTGGGATAGATCATGCTTAGAGTTAGCCTCTTTTGTGTTGTGTGACGGAGTCTGCCATCGCCAGTTTGGGTTAGAGTTTTGTGGGCTTTACCAAAGTTAGACCAGAAGCCTTTTCTTGTGCAACCTTTTGTGCTTCGACCTGTTTTCAGCCCACAATCGTCGGGAAGACTAGAGGTTCCATCTTCATACAATCTAACTAAATTTGAAAATAGATTTTTGGCTGATTGGGTATGACATGAATTGAAAACCGGTCAATCAATCATAAAAGGGATAAATTTTTGTAACCAGGTGGGTTTGAACTCTAAACCTTCTCCTGGTAACCTATAGAGCACTACCATTATATTATAGACCTATAGGTATTATGTTTTTATTTATTTTTTTTTACTTATTTTTGTTTTTTTTTTTTTTTTTAAATCGCAAACAGGCATTAAATGCGAGACATTTATTAAACATTTGTTTATCATCATTACATTAACAATCTTTAAAATACATGGAAGTTAAATTAATTGTAGCCTATTGCAACTTTACAGTTAGTACGCATTGGTACCAAGTAGGTGTTTATATATTAAAGGTGTTGAATGGCTAATGCCTATTCAAAACAATGATACTATGGCTGGTGTGAAAATTTTTTTGTCAGTAAGATTGTTTGAATTTTTTAGAATATTGAGAGAAGTTTTAATAATTCTTATCTCATTATTTTTGCAATTATATCTATATTATTTTTATAAATATTCATCCAAAATTTCTCTCAACCAAAATTTCATCTTAATAATCTAATTGAAAAAACTTTCAATATTTTTTAATTCTAAAAAAAAGTTTTATAAGATATATAGCTTTTATTAAATTCTCTTTTTTCTTTTTAACTTTCTAATATTAATTATTTTAACTTTTTTTCTATTCAAGTCCTTAAAGATAATATTATTATCAATGAAACCAAAGTTATTTTGTCTACTTCAAGTACAATTATAATTAATATTCTCTTAATAACTTATGATATTATTTAATAATATCTAGTCTTATTAACAATTAAAAACAAAAACAATCAAGATATTTTTTGACAAATTTTTAATAGCTCAAAAAAAATAGTCAAAACTAATTATATATTGATCATTTTAAGAATTATCAATCTAAGTATTTACAAATCAATTTGTCTCCAATTAGTAAAACCCAAGTTCAAATCAATAATAATTGAAATCATATATTGAAACATTTTTTTATCTTATTTTATTAAAAATTCTAACAATATTAATCTGAATAGCAATACTATATAGTTTAAAAAAATCTTAATAATTATCAAGATTTATATAATTTATAAAAGTTTCTTTATAATTAAAACTTTTTAAGAAACTCTAAATCTATACAAATTAAAAGTTTTTACTTAATTAATCAAGTAAATCAAAAGTCTATAAAATAACTTTTATAATGACTTAATATCTTTTAAAATCAAAATTTTTTTAAAAATACTTTCAATATGAGTTTTTCTTAATTAATTTTATCCAGAGCAGTACTTAAATTACTTTTGTTCAAAATATAAATTTAAAATTATATATTTGAGTATATCAAAGCAAAGAGTAAAATTGTTTATATTATTAATATTATAAATAATACTTTATATTCAAATTAAAGTAACAAACAGATTAATTATATCTGGCAAATAGTCAAGCTATTATATAGCCTTACCAGCAAAATTTTCTTTATAACAAATACTATTACTTGAAATAAAATAGTTTTTAAAAGCTTTTTTCTACTTTATAATCTCATTTAAAAATCAAGATACAATATAGTGAATATATTTTTTATTACTGGAATTAAATAAAATCCAAATTTTTATTAGTAAAAAAAAATCACAACTTAAGAAAAGCAAATCAAAAAATATCAAACTCTAGATTTAACTTAAACTCCTATAATAAACTAATTATGAATTTTTTATTACTTGTTACAAATAAATTTATTAATAGTAGCTACAATTTTATTTTATGTTATAAAAATTTAATAACTAATTTTAATAATCCCCCCCCTTTTTTTTTATAGATAAATATTATTTTTTTATTTGATTTGTATATAATAAGATATATATTGTAAAAAAAACAATATTTCTTATATGTTAATATAATAAATTAAATGCTAGCTTGTCTATAATAATCATGTAATTAATATTAAAAAGAAAATTTAAAACAATATATCTTATTAAATAATATTGAACAGCTATAAATATCTATTTAATATTAAAAAAAATAGAGTTAAAATTAGAATATAAAGATGTTAAACTATAAATATATTTGGAATAATTATATTAAAATTGGATAAATAAGTTAGTGACAATAGAAGTAAATTAATAATAGTTTTTTCTTATAAATTAATATTAGATATATTTTTGACTTGTGAAATATTCTTGTTTTTTGATTTAATAAGACTAGATTAATTAAAAAATTTAATATAACTCTACTTAATTTCAGTAAGAAGTAAGTTAATTTTAATAACTTTATTATCAATCCTGGATAGATGTTTATAGTTGCTTGATATTGTTTCAAATATATAATGGTTTTAATATTTATTTTTCTTATTATTTTAATAGTTTATATAGGCAAGTTAGTATTAAACTTATTAGCTTAATTAGGGTTCTTAATAAGCAAAGTTAAGTTAAGTTAAGCTAATTATTAAGCTTTTTTTGATCATTCAAATTTATAATATTGTTTATATTATACAAGTCTATGTAAGCTTATATGAGCTTATGCAAGTCAAAAAAATAAGTTTTTTTTAAAGTCTTGAGCTTAACAAGTTATATAAGAGATACTGTTACTTTCTTTATATATAAATTTCAATCAATTTTATTTATTTTTTTTTTTTTTGAGTAGGTAAACACTATTTCTTTATTTATTCATATATTACAAGGTATATATTTAGAAAGAAACAACATCTCTCACATACGATTGGCAATAAGTTTAATGCTAGCCTGCCTACAGTAATCACTTAACTTCTACTAGAAAAGACATTTTAAAACTAGTATACTAATCAAATGATGCCGAGCAGTTATGTATGTCTACTCAGAATTATTAAAGAGAAAAATAAAATTAACTAAAACTAAAACAAAATCAAATAAACTGTAAGATCTATAAGAAAAAAAATTATATTTCCAAGAAAACCCTGGCCAGGCTCGTTGTCTTGTCTCTCCGGTTCCTTTCGACTTATAGGTATAATCTTTGTTGACATGGATGATAAAGTGTATATAATTTGGTTTATCGTTATAGTTGTTGTTATTGTTGTGTTAGTGTGATTGGTGATTGGTAAGATGATTGGTCTGCAAGTTGGTGATATGATCTTGTTTTGATTATGGTTGCCAAAATTGGTTTTGTTTATGTTGATTATTGTGTAATGTTTTGATTGTATGAATTTGTTTGGATAATTGGTAATATCTGATTGGTTGATTTTGAGGTGATGATCAGTTGACAGGAGTAAACTGATTACGGTTTTTTGGTAGGAAATTTTTTGAGTGAAAATTTTTTGGTTTTTGTGACGTAGCATATTGTGCTGAGCAATAGTAAAAAGTGGGTATTGTGTATATTGCTGGTGCCCCAAACTAACAATATAAACAATGTGATATAAGATTTGATATTTTAAAGTAAAGAATAGCTCTCCAAGAACAAAAAATGGTTATTTAATAAGAATTGTTTTTTAATAAGAAATATAAATAGAAGGAACTCCAAGGAAAATTTGTAGAGAAGTAACTGCCACGAGCCTTTCCTCATGCAATTCAAGAAAATAGCAAGGTCCTCAAACTTGCTTTTTCCTGGCCAGAGATCCTATCCCAATGCACCAGAATACTTTTCTAGATTTCTCGAGGTTTCTGTAGTGAAGATAATAGAAGTGTAAAGGACTTTTAGGTGATTAAAAGTGAAGATAAAAAAAACTATTTCTTTAATTTTGAAAAAATTACTATAAAAGGAAATTTTTGAGAAAAATGTTATGTACGGGAAAGAGTTTTTTTTTTTGAATATTTTTCAATCAATTTTATAATTAATAAAGTAATAATATTTACTTATTAAAAAAAATATTATTATTTAAGTTATTAATATTTTTTGAATTTTTTAAATTAATATTTTTATCAATATTTAATCAAATTAGATAATTTGAAAACATAGATCTTAGATTATTAACCTATAAAATTTTTTTGAATTTTTATTTCAAGTATATACTGTATATAATAATATAAGATAGAATTCAAAGTATAAGTAATAATTATTTTTTTTCATACAAGTTCTACCTTATATGTGTATAATGTTTATAGATTATTTTTTATAATTAACTAATTAATTTATTTTTATTTATTTTATTTTTTGTATAATTATTATTAAATAATAATAATAATAATTAATTAATAATAATTAATTATATTTTTTGCTTTAGAATTATTATAAAATCATATGATCATATAATATATATTATTTTTCAAAAAATAAATGTATAAATATTATAATATAATGATAATAAAAATAAATAAATAATATTTTAAGATTTATATAAATTACAGTATATGTCACATAATATACACAGTATCTCTTAATTATAGGATAATAAATTTGTGATCCTCAAAATTTTTGGTTTACCTTCAAAAACAGTTACTCATATACTTTAACTTACCTATTATAATTAATCGATTGTTGATTATTTCAAGTGTTGATAAAAAGTCGATATCTCTAATAAAGTTTATGCGATTTCGATAGGACCATATCCAATGCATAAAACCACAAACCTAAAAAATCAAGTACTCTCCATTACTAAATAGGGTAAATGCACCCCTTATTCGGGTTCTAGCTATTGTTTAAATCAAACTTTATTCATTGAACTTTTGTTACAACAGAAAGACAAACACCTACAGATACTGCATATTTTTTCGCGTCCTTTCTGATTAAGAGAATTCAGACGAGTGACCCATTTAACAAGTATTTAAAAATTAAAATCAACATAACAATACGTTATTTGCAATTGCTTCTAAATCGAGTCATTTAACAATTTACGGAAGTAAGTCGATTTTCATAATTTTTTTAAATATTTATATACTTTATTAAATTATCCTTATTTAAAAACACGTTTTAACAACTTCCTAAAACACCAGTTAACTTAAACTCTTATTGGCAAACCCGAATGCCCGATATCGTCGCCGCCAGGGCTAAACAACTCACATTCAAAATAGACCTTTCATATAAATAATGAAAGTGAAGTATATGCATATATTTAAATATTTACAAGAAAATCCCAAAACCCAATTACTTTCCCTACCAGAAAAGAAAGAAAGAATGCTTTATATAAAATTGCTATCTCACGAATATTTTAAATTGATCTGAGAAGGAGAATTGGGAATCGAATTCCACGCGGAAATATAAGAATCTATGTTGTGATTGAATTGAGGAAATATACAGGGAGTGTTATGCGAGAATATTTTTCTCGCTGAATCTGACGTCAAGTCAAATTGATTAAAGAGAAGACAGCAGATGATAATTAAGGGATAATATGATGTTTTGGGGAGATATTAATAAAATTTTGATTGTTCATGAAATATCACGTGCTAGTATGGTTGAATTTCAAGGTGTGTTTGCTCAGAAATAATTTGAATAGAGCGGCTCGTTGATTTTATACCCTTCGACTCCCACACTGTTCTTACTCATTTGCCTGCGTCCATTGATTGCCGAGGCACTGTTAACTCTCTTCTCTGTCACGCCCAATGAAGCACCGTATGAACGGTCATATACCGAATTCCTATATAAGGAACTATCATCATCGTCCATCATCATACTCGATTGGAACCTTTCGTATTCCTTCTCTTCGTATATCACTGATTTCCGATAGTTCTCATACTCGTTGACCCAAGTCTTAGCACTCTTCACAGTTTGATCGGTTTTAGTGCGTCGTAAAATGTTGTAGAAATTATCGAGAGTTTGGTTCAAGACGTTGCGGGTGTCACGACGAGAAGAGTTAGATTTCCGAGTTCTTTGACGACGGATTACCTTGAACGACTGCGCAATGTTGGCAGATGTATAGATCGTGCTTGGCCGAGATAAGGCTGAAGACTGAAGACGTGATGTAGAAGGTGATGTAGGCTTGGGAACTTCGTGGATGGTAGAGGTGGGGCGGGTAAAAGAGGTGGGTGATGAGGTGTAAACAGTCTGAGAATGGGAATATTTTGAATTGTAAGATGGGGAAACGTAGATAGATGTGGGGCGAGCAGTTGCTTCAGGCATTGCGATAATTTTCTGTATCGTTAAAACGTATATATTTTAATTTTTGGACGTTCTATTTGCTATTTCGTTAAAGAAATTCGTTAAAAAATTTTTTTGAAGTCCTGGTTTTTTATAATGTTCGTTAAGATAAATTTCTTCAAATTTCTATAATATTTCAAATTTTCTTATCTTACAAGATTAGGATAAATATAAATATGTCAAATATTTTATATGGGGCAATATAGATGAGATATATATATTACTTTTGTTATACGAAGATATTTATAATTTGTAAGGAGAAATATACAGTATATATTTCCTTCGATAAGAAAATTTAAAAAAAAACGAAGAAATTTAAACAAATGAAATGAAAATTTTTTTTAGCATTCAGGGTGAAGGCTTTTAGGAAGAGAAATGGTTGGGTATATATATATTTGGCTGTGATTAACGATGATACGATGTTTGCATGTTATACTGTATATTTGTCAGAAGCATTGATGATACTGTATATACTGTATAGTTGTCAGAAACATTAATGATACTGCATAATAAAGTTAAGTAAGAAGTTTTATGTTCGTTTTTTTTTCCAATACTCCTGTGTTTCATAATCTGTGTATGGTAGTTCCCTTTTCAATATATGCACTTGCATGTACCTTCGGCGGCATACGTACGTAAAATGCTGAAATCAAACAAGATTCAGCATGCAGAGATTTCCTTAATTTTAGCGTACCATCTACAACAGCAGGAGAAAAAAACAGGTCAACGTCTAGTTATGGTTAATTCTGAATGGGCGGTGAAAACCACCCACGTAGGGGAAAGATGAACAAAGTTTATCCTTCAGGAGTAAAGCGCCTGGGAACGAATAGCCCTCTTAATCTTAATATCAGGGGGGCAAGTAACAAGAACCATTTCACGGACCACGGACATTAAAGATTATTTCTATATGGAGTCATAAATGCATGGGATATAATTGTGAACGGAGTGCTCATGATACTGGACTTTGTTTATAGCTTATGTACGCCGAGTTCTTTGGCGAACGTACTGTCCATTGTTCTCGAATGACGATTCGGCAAGAAACATAGATGACACTCTCGACGCGTCCTTATCAGCCGTCGACGTAATGTCTCCCGCACTCAAAGTGATTGCGATACGAATGGTATGAAAAAAAAAAGAACAATAACTTCCATTATTCTTAATAAGACTATCTGATTTTCTTGTTTCTATCTTTGGAGAACGCGGGATAAGATGACCCGATAAAATGGATCTGGTCATCCCATTGGTCCACTATGTTGAACAAACATTTCCTTTGACCTAGAAAACTTACTGCATTATACAAATTTAAACTTTAATGGTCCCATCACATTCATCATATTAAATCATTGGAACATGCTTTCTTTCTTACGTACAGAACTGCATACAGCATCTTCTTTCCAATTCTTTGTTCTTCCTTTTCCCATTTCACAAACACCTTTGTACATATACGGTACAATGTGTAACAGCGTGAGATAATGGACACATCGTGAAGAAAGATAGACAATGAGTGCCATTATATCATACCACTGTATTGAAACTTCCTTTTATTGTTCATTTATCTACTTGCATATTTTAAAACTGTTAGAAAAATTTTTTTTATAACGACTGCTACATTCTTTAACCTTTTCTTCCGGATACATCACACACTCACTTGTTTGTCTTACCTCACAAAGATAGAAATCACCTATATTCAGCATCCGAATAGTATTCTCGACAATAATGACAAATTGGGCTCCATTTAACATTCTGTCCAACCACTTTTTTTTTTATCAGGACGTCATTTATGCATTGTGCTCATCATCGAATAACCAGCCTAATCTAAATGATTGACGCGTATAAACATTAATAAACATTAAATGACGCGTGTAGTACTATTATATGTTTATTGTTGAGATATTTGTTACTGGTACGAAATACTTGAAAATCAAATCTAACTAATAGTCATTAGACAAGTGTTCAATGATTTTGGAGAGAGAGAAATAAGTGAATACATTTATCAAAACTTGATTCAATATTAAAGTGTGACCGACATTCTGAAACTATTAGATTAGGTAATGGATTACGTTTGGAGATTGTGAGACGATGATACACGCACACAATGGATCTTGCTTTCGAAAATTTGTGTTCATTTGTATTCTTACTCATACTCGGAATTACGGAATTCCCTCCAAAACTGTAATATTAAGGACTATTCCTCAAAGAGTACAGGATAAGCATGTAACAAAGTAGAATCCCGCCCAAAAGAAAAAAGAAAATCCTCGATGAGAGATCATCTGCGCATTAGAAAAACATTCCACATAAATTTCCTTGATGCATCGATGGAACGTATGTGACGGTAGAACATGCAGAGAAAATGTGTTTAAAATTGAAATTTTACATTGACACATGTGGAATCTAAGGTAACGTATCGAGGCATCGAAAATAAAATAAAAATGACGTTTCGTAGTACACAAGTATAAATCATTGACCGAATTAAGATTTATTGTAGAGGGTTACTTGATCATATATAATCTTGGCGGAGCCTTTTAATATGTATAATTACGGAATTCCATCATCCGTCTTCCACTGGGTATGTCATTTCTATAACACGCGTCTGTTATCAGTCACAATGAGTCACGGTCACATGATTAACAATTATAGTTTAAAATACTGTACATTATTTAATTTATAATAATTAAATTAGATAATCATGCATTGGAAAAAAACAAGTATTAAAAAAAAAGATGATAATTAATATAAATGTTATAGTTGTTAAATTATCAAATTTAAATATAAAATTTATTTCTTAAGTTATAATATACAGTATATTTTAAATAAATAAATCTAACATCTTGATTTGTAACAATAGTTATAATTAATAATGTTTTTGCTTTTGTTTTGTAAAATATTTGAAATATTTCTTTCAATTTTATTACTAACAAATTTCAAATTTGTATTATTTATTAATTTGCAATTTTTTATTAAATTATTTATTTTATTAAGTTTTTTTTTATTATAATTTTATATTGTTTTTTTATATATAAGCTTAAAATGATTTTATTAAATTATAATTAAAAAGGTTTATAATTTAAATTTTTGATTTTTTAGCAATTATAAAATTATAATAATAATTAATTATTAAAATTATATTAGTATATTAATTAATTAATTATAAATTAATATAAAAAATTCTTTTAATCTATAATAAAAGATTTAAAAAATTTTTTTATATGGTTTATAATATTTTATCTTGTTAATTAACAAATATAAAAATTTTTTTTTTGTTTTAATAACAATAAGTTAATCAATAATTTATAATTATAAAAGTATTTTGTTTATACTTAAAAATCTTTAATAAAAAGATTTTATTTTTGACTTTTATATTTAATATATAATTTTTTAATATAAAAATAATCTTTTAAATTATTTTATATAAACAAATATAAATTATAAATTATATTAATAATCTTTTTTAATTATTATAAAAATAAAATATATAATTAAATAAAAAATTTAAATAAATTAAATAAAACTTATTTTAATTATATTTTTTTTTATTATAAATAAGTTACAGTTTAAGAATTCAAGAACCTTTAAAACAATTAATATAATAAAATAAGATTTTTGATTGAAGTTTATTCAAGTTTGAAAGTCTTATTTATTCTTTAATTATATAAAAATAAGCTTTTAGTAATTTTTTTTTCTTTTGTTTTTTTATATCTCTTTTTATATATACTATATTATAAAAATTATTTATTACATTTGTTAAATCAAATATTTTTTAAAAAATATATTTAAACAAAGTTGTTAAATCTATTATTTGTTTTAATATAATCTTTATATATAATTTTATTATAATAATATTTATTGTATTATTTTAAAATTTAAAAAAAAAATTTTAAAAAATATCAAAATCAATTTATTTTTTTTAAATAATAATTGCTTTTTAATCATTTACTCAAATTTTATTAAAATAACAAATTAAAAATCAAATTTATTTAAATTATTTTTTCAATATAATAATAATAATAATAACTATTATAACAATAAACAATATTAATTATACTTTATTATTTATATCAATAAAAATTATATCTTTAAAATTAGTATTAATACAATGACCAAATATTTGATTTTCTTTTAATATTCTTTTTGTTTATATAAATCTTATAGTTTAAGCAACTTAGTTATAGTTTTAAAATCCATGTTATTGTAGCTTCAGTTTATTTTTTTTTTAATTTTTATTTACTTTTTATTTTCTTTATATTTAATCAAAAATTTTAAGTAAGTATAATTATATTTAATTTGATATATATTTTATATCCAAAAAATATTTATATAACTTTTTTAAAATATTATATTAAATAAAAATAAAATTTATTAGAAAATAAAATTATATCAAATTCTTTATTTTCAAGTTAAATTTTATTAGATTTTAAATTTTTTTTTATTATATTATAATATTTTTTATTTTTTTAAAAAGATTTTATTTATCTTAATTTAATTTTGAAAAAATCATATTATATCAGATTTGTTAAAATCAATTGATTAATTTTTAAATTAAACAATAGCTATATACAGTATATATATATATAATAAAAAAATAAAAAATATATATTGCAAATGTTTTATATAAATTTTTAATTTATTATAAAATATATTTAAAAAATAATATATAGATAAATAAAATTATTATTATTTATTTGTATAGTTACTGTAGGCAAGCTAGCATTTAACTTATTGTACTAACACATGAAAGATGTTGTTTCTTTCATGATATATACCATGTCATATACAAATCAAATAAAGAATGATGTTTACCTACTTAAAAAAAAAAAAATTATTATTATTTATTTTTATTTATTTTATTTTATTTATTTTATTTTTATTTTTATTTTTTGTATTTTATATTTTATAAGATCAAAAATTTTAAAAGTTAATATTTGTTTTTGTTAATTTAAATATTTTTTTTTTTTGTTTATTTCAAAAAAACAATTAGAAAATAAATTTTTAAAATATTGAAAATATAAATTATTCAAAGCAATAAAATTTTTATATAAGTTTTTTGAATATTTTTTAAAAATTCAAAAATGATAAAATTAAATAATTTATTTAATCACAGATAGTAACAATAGATTTGTTCTAATGGTTTGGATCTTAAGATTGTTAAAAGGTTTTTTAATTAGGAATTCTTTTTTTCTATTGAATTTTTCTTAAGTATATAATATCAATACCACTGAAGTACAGGTTCAAATCTTGAGAATGATTCTACTAAAGAATCCTTCCTTTATTGAATTTTTTAAAGGTAAGATCTTGATATGACAACTTCTGCTTTTACTTTCAAATAAGGTGAATCACATCAAGCTAAAATGAAGTTAAATTGATATAATTCCTTGATACTATAGGTAATAAATAGAATCTCAATGTATTGAAACTTCATATGTTATAAAAATAAAGTATTAAAGGTAAGGCCCTGAAAGTTGAGTTAAAAAAAAAAGTAATGATCTAACCACTTGTTTTATAATTTCATTTAGTAAATATTTTAAATTTCACGGTTTTAAATCAAATTGGTTATTAAACCTTTTAACAAACAATCGCTAATCATCAACAATTTGTTATAGAAATATTCATTTATTTCGTAACATCCAATAATTCATTGTTTGCCGTTATAAAAGAAAAGTAACCAAAATAATAATAGAAAATACAAAAACATTCATTAAACGTATTATATTAGAAAATCAAAAAGTTGTGGATTTAATTGGTTTAGCTAACACTCAAATAATTTTTCCACCAGTCTTCGAATGAAACACAATTCACATCAATCCCTAGATTTGCAAGCTTCTCACATGACAAGTGACAATCATACGGTCGTTTCGCTGAAAAATTTTGGTACGAAAATTAATGTATATTTTATGTCCACACATAAAAAATGATTACTTACTGGCTGCTGAAACAGGTACAGAATCTATAGGTTTAATATGATCTATGGGAATATGTACAATCCTAGAAAACACCTCTAATTTGACACAAAATAATGATAATATCGTGAGTTTCATCACATCGGATGTCAAGAATATCAAAGCATTTGTATTTACCACACATTTGGTACTTTGTTAAATTCTCATTGGCGCTGAAATGGAACACTCCAGAATTCGGAAAATTCGGTTTCTCTACAAGAAAAATAAAATCATAATTAAAACTAAAACAACATTCACACACAAGTTTGTCAAAAAGAACATTTTACCTAATATATCCCTGATAACTCGAGCTACATCTTGCACTAAAATTAAAATATCGTAAATCGGAAAATCAAGTTAAATTATGAATAATCCAGAGTAAATCATTCTTTTTACCGTTTGTAGGATATCTAATCGCATAATGATCCATTTCTATTTTTCTTGAAGAATTCTGTTTAGTGAAAAAAAAAATTATTAAAAAAACGACACACTTTGCAGATAAATAAAACTAAAGACATTAGTAAATAAATAAGGTATTTACTTTCACTGATTCCACTAGAACGTTAACAGCTGATTCATCAGGATATTCCACTTCACCATACCTATGCAATTAACATTTTACAATGAGCTGGATGTCAACCCATTACTATAATGTTTAATAAATATATTACAAAATTGGAACTCGTAGGATAATTGCTTTCGGGCTAACATTTTGAACTGCGAGTTCACCTCTGTACTTGGTTTCACCTTATTAATTGTGCAAAATTAATTTCATCGGATTAAGTAAAAAGATTATAATTTGCGAATGATGCTATACCATAAGAATTCAATGGATTCGGTTTGTCATCTACATCATAAGGTGGATTTTTTCCATCAAATACATAGTCTGTAGAGATATAAATCAATGAAAAGTTATGGATTTTCGAAAGTGTGGCGAGATGATCCGGAACATTCACATTGAGCTAAAGGAGATATAAATAAATTTAGTATACATTAATTCTTATTCACCAGCTTATGATAAAACAGTATAGTTAATCATCTATTAGCACCTCTAAAGCAACTTCTCTATTTTTTTCTACAACGTCAGGCCTTCGCTCGGCCGCGGTGTGAACGATTGCTAATATATCAAAAATTTTTAGAATAAATCTTTAGATTTGAGCAATTGAATGGAAAAATTAGAACCATCTGGTTTAAATTCGTGAATTAAAGATTCTAACGCTTCTTTGTTGGTCAAATCAATCTATTCATAATTTTATCCATTTTTTGATTAACTATCAAAACAATTCAACTTGCAACAAAACACGAAATGTTAAAATATTTCACCTGCTTCAGGCCATTTCTCACGCGACTTCTGGCAAGACCAAGCACTATAAATATCGGAAGTTTAAAATAAGATCCGAAAATAATTTCTATCAGATGATTAAAAATTAAAAATTTCACCTTGATGACTCGATTCATTAAAAGTTTTATAAACAGCACGGCCTAAAAGACCAGACGCTCCCGTAATAATAATTCGCATTTCTTTTTCGATACGTGAAGTTGCTGATCGACAGATACCAAACTGATCTACCGTATTTATGGTAACTGACATTTATAGTATATAAATTAAGTTTATAAATATATCAGAATAATAATATTAAATTATAATTATAAAAAAATAGCAATTTAAAAAAATCCAATTTTACATCAATTACAAATAATAATAATAATAAATAGTTAATTATTAAATCATTTCAATATAAATTAATTAAATATAACTTTAAATGATTTTTTTTTTTATAAAATTTTATTATTATTATTATATACAGTATATATATTTATTATTATTATTATATGACCTGTGGGTCTATAGCACAGTGGTCAGTGCTCCCAGGTCCAGATCACAAGATACCAGTTCAACTCCAGGTGAAGGTGGTTTGAATAGAATTAATATGGTATCTGGCGCCGTGATCTGCAAAGCGCCGTTTCTTATAAGAAG
>CAJVPV010001624.1:0-15221 GCA_910591835.1 Acaulospora morrowiae | reverse complement strand
GCTGTTCGACGGCCAGTTGATAACACAAGGAACCGTTTTATTGAGAAAATCCTTGGCTAGGCGGCTTGTATGCTTAGGATCATTATCCTGCTGAAGCCGCCAATCGTCACCCATTATTTTTTTAATCTCCAGAAGTTGGTTTTTTAGGATTTCGATGTAGAACGAGGCATCCATCTTTTCTACAAAACAATAAATGCTAGTTTTATCCTGCAGACTAAATGCACCCCAAACATGAATTTTTTGTCGGTTCTTAAGGATACGACGGACTGGACGACTGTTTTTGTACCACTGAGTGATCATGTTCCTAAACAGTTGGAACGAAGTTTCATCAGAAAAAAAGATGCGGAACCAATCATCATCAATATGTTCTTGGGTCCATTTAACCTGTTTCTCTTTATGCTCCTTTATGAGCATAAATGTTGCAAAGGGGAGGAATTCTTGTAACTGTTGGCACAAAGATGCCTTCGAACCATTTCTCTTCCGAGTATTATGCCCTTTTCTGAAAGTTTACTTATCAACTTACCCACCGATATTGTCAGAATTTGCCTGATAAATTGACCGATTGTACGTATTACACTTGAATTAACTTTTCTTGGATGACCTGCGCCTCTTCATTGTGTCACATTATCAGTCTCTTTTAATTTTTTTAGGTTGTAATATATTGTAGAGAGGCTGATGTTCGTACGCCGCTGAATTTCTCTCACGGAGCAAATTTCTTTACTTCATAAAAGACAAATAGCTTCGCATTGCTAGTTTTTTGTTAAAGAGGTCATTTCACGCCATTATTTCTCACAGAATATATTATATACAAGAAAGAGTGGAAATGAGCAGGTTATTGTGAGATAAATAAAGTATAATTACATATGTCAAAAATTCGCTTACCTTTTGTAGTTACGAAATTACGTTTGATAATCATTACTCTAAAAAATTCCAAATAATTTTGGGTACTACTGTATATTAATAAACAGATTGTAACTTTTACATTTGGTTATTTTTTTTTTTAGAAAAAAGTAATTTACATAATTTTAAATTACAAATATATTTGTTTATAATTATACTATTTATAATTACCTATGGTTAATTTTAGTTTATAATTATTTTTTAATTTTAGAATTATATTATAAAATCTATAAAAAAATCAACATAATAACAATATAATAATTATAAAAGATATAATATATTTTATAAATATTATTTGAAAATCAAATTAATTTATATATATTATATACAGTATATAATAAAACTTTTTGAAATTTTTTTTAAAAATTTTAATATTTTGATTAATTGTAAATTAAAATATAAAAAATTTTTTTATTAAAAAGATATAATATTATATTTATTATTAATTAATTTTTAAATCTATTGTATTTAAATTTATAACATTATAGAATTATATATATATTTTTTGATATTATAAAAAAAAAACTTTAAAATTCAAAAATTTAAAAATATTAAAAAAACTATATATTTAATTATAAAATCCTAAAATTTTAAATAAAATTTTTATTTGTAATTGATTTTTAATACTTAAAAAATTTAATTTCAAAATTTAATTTCAAAAAATTTTAAAAACATATTTATATAAAATTATATTATTTTAATCTCTAGATTCTAAGCTTTATTTTGATATATTATTTATTAATTTTTATGTAATAGTTTTTGAATAACAAATAAATAAAAAATTCTAAAAAGTTTTGTTACACACTGTATACTGTATATATATTTTAATTAGTTTATAAATTAATATATGTATTATTAATTTTAAATTAAAAATAATAATACAATAAAATTATTTCAAATAGAAATTTATAAATATAAGAGATTTTTATTTATAAATTAAAATAGAAATATTTTATTACTAGGTAACAGAAACTGTTAAAATGTCCGAAGCATTAAAAGCATACTTATTTTATTTGGTCTTGAACATTAATAAAATTTTAAGATCAAGTTTACAAGTATAATTTCCTTTATTTATAACTTCTATTTTACTGATATCAAATAATCACATTTTCAGGAATCATAGATATTAACCTTCTTTCTTCAGCTATCCATTCTTGTAATCTCTTACAAGTTTTGATATGTTGGAGTCTTTCAAATGAAAATGGTATTAAAAGAGCATTCTGAAGTGTACAAACCTGTGAAATTGCCACAAATGAAAATCCACTAGCATACTCTTTTTTTCCAATATCTATTATTGCCTTTTGCAAAGTTAAACCCTAACTTTTATGTATCGTTATAGACCATGTAAGGCAAATAGGAACTTGCAAACGTGAGCAAGTTCCTTTTTTCCCCTCCCAGTTATATCTAATTGGTGAGACTGGAACAAGTCTTTTACCTTTTACAGTAATAATGGCCGGACCAGAATAGTTGTCAAATTCTATCAGAATGGCAATAGGAAGTGAGGGTGGTAACTGATTCTCCTCAAATATAATTTCTTGAACAGTACCTATTGAACCATTAACTAAGTCAACTTCTACCCATAAATTAGTCCTAAGCATAACCCTTGTGCTCTTTGCCAGTAATAATTGAGCTTCAAGTCCTTTTGTATCATTAGAATCAGCCTTACATACTTCTATACTATCTGTATAAATGGCATTGATTCTAATAACAGGACAGTTTAAATATCTAAGCTTATTAATGTTAAATTCAGCAACATTAGACTTTCGGGTATTCTACATATGGCATTTGAAAATTCTGTAGAGGATATAACTTGTATGTCAACAAATCGTGTAGCAAATAACTTCCAATCATCTATTGTAGATTCACCATTGCGCAACTGCAATAATGCAGATCTGAAATTATGCTGATTCTCAGAATCTCCTATTTGACGTTGAATAATGTTAAGCTTATATACTTCCTGAAAAACTCTATATGTTGTAATTCCATCATTAGATAGTGAATTTTGTTGAGGAGTCCATGAATACATAGGCTTATCAAGAACTGATGGGAGTTGACTGAAATCACCAACCAAAATGACTGATCGACCACCGAAGGGCTGATTTTGTTCCTCAGGAAAAGCTTGACATAACCTCATATTAACTAAGGCAAGCATGCAACGACCCACCATACTTTTTTATCAATAATTAAGTATTTGATACCATCTAATTTTTTTTGTAAATTTTTTAGATGTTTACCATTTAAATCAAGATTGTGACTGGATATTGGAATGGATAATGCAGAATGAATCGTTACACCATGAATATTGGATGCTGCTACTCCAGTTGATACAAGTACAAGAACAGGTGACTGTGCATTGATATTATGGTTTTTTGCAATTTCGTAAAGCTGATATTGGATTGCATTAATCAAATATGATTTTCCCATTCCTGCAGTTCCCATTATGATAATTCTAAGAGGTTCAATGTGACCAGATTGTGTAATTAAGGTATTATAGTGAGATTCTATTTGCTTGAATATTGTTTTTTGATTATTATTTAATGTTTGCCAATTTATAGTACAATTATTATCATTCTTATTGATATCACTAATTAATTCACGAGCTTTTTTTATAAAGTTAGGCATATCTGCAAGGTCAAGATCAGGATAATACTGTTTAATATTACTAGCCCAGTTATAATTGCAATCAATATCACGTAGATCCAATTCTGAAGAATATTCTATATCACTATCTGGTTTTATTTCTGAAAGAATCATCCAATCAGGTCAAACCAATTCTTCGTCTTCTGATTCTTCTAATTCATTATCCATTTCATTATCATTTAATTCATTATCCAAATTATCTACAGGAAGATTAAGTAAGTTGGGCTCATTTTTAATTTTTTCATAATTCTTATTAAATAGTTCTGACCACGAAATATTATTATTTTCAGTTAATTGATTAAGATTCCGATGGCAAACATGGAGAAGAACTTTTACCTGACAGTATTCTTCCCATTGTGGACCATTACATTGAGGTGAAGGATGAGGCCAGAAACATACAATATTTTCACATTTGCAAATTTTCCATTGGCCTTTCCAAAGATGATATTTTAAGTAAAGCTGAAAGAGTGAAAGATGATCTAGTTCAATTGGTCGATTCCAATATTTTTGTAATGGTGACTGTACAGTTTGTCCAATCTCATCATTTGTTTCTTCTCTCACAACTCCAGTTCCACAAATCCATCAAGGAGTTATTTTATTTAGATTTAATGTTACAAATTGACGACTAGAATGATATAAAGGAATACCAAGAAGTAAATGGCAAGTTTCTTAAGCTGAAATATCACGTTCTGCAATAGTTTGAAGTAATAGACTTTGAAATGCTTTTAGTGTTGAATCACTAGAATTACTTCTAGTTAAAATCTTATTCAACATTTCTGAGAATGCTGCAGAACGTGATTCAGATTTGCTGATATATTTGCATATATATTGTAAAGCTGCGTTCATACTTAGAATTGGTTTCAGATCTACATTAGCACGCCATCCCTGAAGTTGCAATTGGTTATGTGAATTAATTAATGGATCATTTCTAGTTGTTACTAATTCAAGTTTTCCATTATTATCATATATGCTTGTATTTTCTGTTGTCTTTTTTGGATAGTCAAATCTATATGATTGTTTGCCTATACAATCTATACGAAGGCAATAAGAAGGACTGCATCGTGTATGTCTTTGTACTTTATTAATCAAGTCTATATAATCTTGATGGATATTATTAATCTCATTATAACATCTTTGACAAGGATGGCAATCAGAAACAGGTGCGTTAAGATCAGGGTTAATTGTAGTAACTAAAGAATCTAAGTATTGTAATACATTGTTCATAGTCTCTTCATCATTTTTCATTCTCTTCCAATCAATAGATGGTACATCTTTTATTTTTCCAATACCATGTACATGAGAACTGCCACGATGCTGCTACTTGTATCTGTACCAATAATCTTCAAGATTCCATTTTGGGATTAAAACCTTTTTCATGAATAATTTGAAATGCTTATCAAAGAACCAAGCAGTAATATGTGGATTATTAATCAGATCAAGATGTCTGTATTTATTTGCTTCCTGTTCTGTTAATTGATCTTGATTTTTACCATGCGGCATAAGCTTATGTAGTTCCGGCCAATGCATATCGGCTGCACTAAATGTAAAAAAAACCATTCCTTGAAATCCCAATTGTTTAATCATATCCGCTAATTCAGACTGGCGCCTAATCCAAAACTGACGTGTATCACGCAAACTTTCACCAAAATGTATAATCTTTTTTGCCATATGACTATCATTTTCAACCATTTTTTGTACATCTTCAACTGTATATTGCTCACTATTTAAACACTGTTTTACATAAACTTTCCCTTCTTGAAGTGCTGTCCAGCGCATCTGTGAATTTAGAGCAAAGTAGTACCAACAAAGATGATGTGCAAATCTCCCATCCTTATACTTTAGCAAATGCGAAAAGTATTCAGCAGGTTTAATATCCCTAGCATGTTCTGATCTAAGATCAGCTTTACCAGTTGGATATAATGTCGGAAAAGCGCATGCAATATATCCAGGAGTTTAAAATTCATTGATAGGATTTTCACCAATATTCGGCCACATAAAAGAAGTATCATCCATTTGCATTCGATCTAGTGTTTCTGTAATAGCATGTTTTTCACTAGGAGAAGGAAGAGGTATAGGAACAAAGGTACTATCTATCAAGTTTTCAAGCTCATTATTACTATCATCATCTAGATTGTCTATTTTTTCTTCTACATCTTCCAATTGAGCAATTCGATCATCAATTGAACTATTTTCAGATAATGACTGCAAAACTTCTGTGTCTATTATAATATTATGATAATATCGATTGTTTTTTTTCAACCAGTAAAGTGCGCGAGCAACTTTAGAATGTCGAACATTAAAGTTCCTAAATGTTGAACCATCCAAAGACTGACGTCGTACTACAAGAATATTAAGTAATGATGGATTTCAGGGGAGGCGCATTGTAAACTCTGATATATCTTGAGGAAAATTAATAACATTACCATGGTATGCATATTGGCCATCACGAAGGTAATATAATAAAATAATAGGAAGTATCTGTGCAATCAACATTTCCTCTATTTCTGTTAAGCCTTTTAATTCTTCTGGAATCTCACCCGGATCCATATTATTATCAGCAGAAAGTTTTTTGATTATATTCTTATCATAATAGCAACGGCAACATTCATGATCTATAAGTTCTATGGAAGGAAACCTTTTATTGCATATAGAACAAGAATTATGTTTTAGCTTATTCATTTCTGAGCAAAAATCAAATAAAAGCTCCCGATCAGATTCAGAAAGTTGCTGGTTGGTAAAATATTGATTATGGCTTTCATTTTGTTAATTGATACATTTATTAGCATCTTCTAAAGCATGCCTCATTCTTTTATTATATATTCGTTTACGTTCTTTACTCAGCTGCTTCTTACACTGTTCTGGAGTTTCTAGTGCCGTTTTTATACATTTATTTTCTCGATCTTTCACACAACGTATCTCACGATGTTCAATGGATTCATTTTCTCTAGATTTTTTTTTCCGAAGTGTTGATTGATATGGCATTATTATTTTATTTGTTGTCTTATTATTAAAGATACAATTTAGAGAATAACACTTCGTTTATTAATAACACTTTAAGAGCCAAAAGTTTATTAAACTATTGTATGATATCATTTATTAAACGATAAAATAACACTACAAAGTAAAAACTTGTAATTCTAATTTTTGCCAGCTCGTTTTTTGATCCGACTCCTGATAAACTAAATAATTAAGATAGTTTAAAATATACATAACGGAAATTTATATGGCAAGTCCTATGTTACACTTCAGACATTTAAAAAAGTATAATTTTTAATGTGTTTTAACGCGGTTTTGAAATTAACAATTTTATTGGCTATTTACGCAGCGTGACAGACAAACATTGCCTGGTTTCACATAGAATTGGAAGTCCTCTGCTATGCTTTGGACAAAAAAAAATATTAAATATATAAATAATATTTAGGGATTTAGAGATTTTAAATTTTAAAGAAAATGGTTATTTGATATTTGAAATTTTTTTTAATTTTTTTAAGTTTTAAAATTATTATTGTAAGCATGTATGCTTTTTTTTTAATTATTTAAAAAATCTTGAATTTTTATTATATGAAATTTTTAAATAATAATTAATTAAATAATATATAAACAAAATATAAACAAAATTGATAATATTTATTTTTTTATTTTATGTAATAATATTATTAATCATAGTAAAAAGATACAGTAAGTTATCAAAAAGATCTGGCCACTTTTAAATAGTAAAATTTTTTAACTTAAAAAAATAAAAAATAAAAATTTTTTTATTTTTTTATTTATTAAACTTCTATCTATAATTTTTATTATTAATATTTCGTATGATATTCATTTGCGACAATGACTACATTGACTTGATCAGGCATGCTGTCAATTAGTCTTTGATAATATTCGAACGGAAGATTTCTCTATGCACGTTTCACATATTTTTTTAATTCTTTAAGGTTTGATAAGGCAAGTGATTTTTTACGAATTGTCTTTTTCATTTCATGCCATAAATTCTCTATAGGATTCAGGTCGGGGCTCTGGGGGGACCATGATAATTTTTTAATTCCGTGAGCTTCGCAAACGGCCATGGCAACTTTCGACTTGTACGGCATTACATTATTCTCCTAAAAAATACCACGGCATGAAAAAATTTTTGCATGATAAGTACGATATATTTTTTAACAGTTTTAGCATGTGCAGCACCAGTAACCAATCCATAGAAAGGAACAATAGGACCTAAGCCACCATAAGCGAAGCACCCCCAGAATATTAGGCTTGGACTGTATTTTGAAGCAGAAATATAGGATAGCTTAAGTTTTTCATTTGCTTCTCGCCAAATTCGATCACTACATTGGAATAGGGTAAATGTGGATTTGTCTGAGAATAAATTCTTTTTCATTACCAGGGTTTCCAGTGTTTATGTTGGAGGGTGAATTCTAAATGTTTTTCATGATTTGTTTCAGAGATATATAGTTTCAGACAGGGCCTGCAAGATTGAAGTCCTATTTTTTTTAGGTTCCGTCTAATAGTGATAGTAGAGATAGTTTTTTTAGTACGTGTTAACCAGATATTTCTAATTTTTGTGACAGATAACAGTGATTATTTTCTTTGTCGTTCGTAATGAAATCCTTGAGTTGGGCTTGATCAAGAGAGGTAAGAAGTAAAGATCTGCCTAGTAATTTATTCGAAATGACTGTTTCAGTTTTTTTAGAGTGTTTAATGTCATTAACCATACTTTTTCCATATCCTAACCTGCTAGCAATAGTTTGACTTGTATCGCCTCGAGTGTGCCTGTATAAGATCGTGCCACACTAATTCAAGGACAAAGGTTTACTCATATTTATAGTCAAATCACAAGTTTATTTAATATAAATAAAAGAAAAAAACCTGTATTATATATATATTAAAAAAAAAATTAAAAAAATAAAAAAAATAAATTGGCCGGATCTTTTTGATGACCCACTGTATAATGATAAAGTATTTTTTTTAAAAAAATAATTTAATATATATAATTTAATAAAAAGTTTTTATTGTTATTAATTATTTTAAAAAGATAATCAAATAATAAGATTATATAATAACAAAATATAAGATTATTATATAAGACTACTTTAAGTAATAAGTTTTGGATGATAAGTTTTGTTATAAATATATATTTAAATATTTTTGATTAGCAATAAAATAATAAAAATTAAATAATATTTTAATTACATATAATTAAATTAAAAAATAAATTTAAAAAGATTTTTATTATTAATTTTTTAAAAAGAAAATTTTTTGTTTTTTAGATTTACAGAAAAATCTTAAATAATTGGTATTATGCAATACTAATTTAATAAACTTATTTTTTTTGTAATAAAATAGTTATATATATATTTATGCAATTAATAAAATGATTAGCTATAATATAGTATAATATTCGTATTGCATTATTGTATTTGGATTAAAAATTAATAAATGAACTTAGAAATACAAAAAAAAATTTTTTTATTTTTATGATTTTCGTGATTCACTAAATGATGACTAAACTCTTGAATTTTATTTGCAAGCCTGTCTACCTACTTACTTCATATTACTAACCCATTCACTTCAACTTACGTTTCGCAAACCTATCCATTTTACTTTACATTTCGCGAACCCATTCACTCATAAACCTACCCATTCCATTTCATTCTTCGCGAACCCATTTCACGTTTCACAATCTATTCAATCCAACTCACTTTTCGCAAATCTACCACATTTCTTAAGTCCATTCACTCCACTTCACGTTTCATGAACTCATTCACTCCATCTCACATTTCGCGAACCTACCTATTCTACTTCACGTTTCGCGAACCTACTCACCACTTTACCTTTCACGAACTCATTCACTCTATCTTATGTTCGTAGACCCACTCATCCCACTTCATCTTATTTTACTTTCTGTTCCGCAAACCATTCACTCATCTCGCGTTTCGCAGACCCACCCATTCCATCTCACGTTTCGCAAACCTACCCTTTTCACTTCACATTTCATAAATCCATTCACTTTTACCTCCCATTTCGCAAACCTATTCACACCACTTTACGTTTTGCAAACATATTCACTCTACTTCACATTTTGTCAACTCATTTACTCCACTTCACGTTCTGCGAACTCATTCACTTTACCTTATATTTTGAGATTCCATTCACTCCACCTCACAACATGTAATAATCATATTGGTTATATCGAAACTATGCATACACAGTACTATATTCCGGGTTTTTAAAATCTGAAATTTTTTATTTTAAAAGATATAATATGAAAATTCCACCAATTAAATCATATAATTAAGTATAAATTGGTGCACAAAAAAAAAAAAAATTGCGGGCACCCCCAAAAAAGATACTAACGTTGTTGTCGCCTTCAAAAAAGAATTAACCATATATTTTTTCCTGTTAGCGTGACAATCAATTATGTAAGTCTGACTAAATTCATTATTGTTATAATTCTATTGTTTCGGGTAATCTCTAAAAAAAAAGTCTTGAGCGTGTAGTCTGAAATATCCAAAACTCGCTAAATTCCCATATTTCCGACTTATGACCTCATAATGACTTACCTGAACCCAATCCCACGATCGTTACGCGGACTCGGGCTCCCCATATATCATGGTTCCATTTTTGGGCAAAAATTTTTTGAAAACAATAATAATTGATTACTGAAGACGCCTTTACTAAATTAATCTTTTCCCTCAAAATATCAAAATATTTAAATAAATATGTTCGACAAACATTACAAGAAGGGAAAAACCTACTTAGCAAGTGCTAGAAAACAAAAATTCGATGGTTATCTAAAGGAAGCACTAGATGCCTATCAAAAAGCAATTAATGAATTTAAGGCTGAAGGATCATGATGCAGAAAAGCGCTTAGCCAAAGCCCATGCGACGTCTATAAATGTTTAGGAGAAATGGATAATGCAGATACTTGTTATAAAGAAGCTCAAAAGTATGGGCCGAAGTATCGCGAGGCATTGAACGAACGTGAAACTTTAAAAAAACCCTTGCAAACAAAAAGCGTATCTATAGAAAGCACTT
Organism: Acaulospora morrowiae; assembly: GCA_910591835.1. Taxonomy (NCBI): domain Eukaryota; kingdom Fungi; phylum Glomeromycota; class Glomeromycetes; order Diversisporales; family Acaulosporaceae; genus Acaulospora; species Acaulospora morrowiae. The sequence goes on along the minus strand of CAJVPV010001624.1, from coordinate 4,649 downwards.
CTACCAGTCCAAATGTATCATAAATCCCTTTAATAGGGTTTTTTTACCCAAGATCCGCCGTCGATATTCGAGTTGTATTCGAAGATCGAAGACGTAAAGGACATTCGCAGCATTCAGGATTTAGTTTATAATCCGCAGTCTAATAACATACTCCGGAACAAAATCAACAATTAATAGCTTTGGCTTTTGATGTTATTAGACTATTTTTTTCAGTACATTAAACCTGAAGAGATGATAACCTCAACGTCTAGAATTACTAGAACAAAGTATCCAGCTAATTAGAAACGTAACATCATTACGTTCTGAGCATTCGTTTATCTTATCTCAAGCGATTTGGAACGTGCCCGACTCGCTTTTGAATAATGGTGAGATAAATGAAACACATTTAGTGGCCATGTTAGAAGTATTATACAAACGCTTAGAGGAACTACATAGGCCAAACAACGGGATCCAACTCAGTGAACTATTGCAAACAATTTATCCACTATTGGATGTAATGGTGCGGACAATGTCATAAGTATTAATCGTGAAAATTGCATGCACCCTTGTATTAACAGTTTAAAGAGCTAAAAGCCTGTCAGGCATTATCGTATGTTATCATGGCAAGAAGTTATGCGTCGAACTTTCAATTAGTAACCGGAACTCTAAATTTAGTTAGCGTAATTGAAAATTTATATATTAGAAACATTTAAAGATTTTAGTAAGGCATTTGAACAGTAATCGAGATGGATTAAGCATTACAAGAAGGAATCAAAGATATTCGTCAAGTTAGACAGGCAAAACAATGGTATTTGGCTCTATTATTTATAGATATCTTTCTTCAAGAAAATCAGTTAGTAAAACTCGAGCAGCTGTTCGTCAGAGTCCTTATAATAAGAATGAATGGTTTCTAATGAGCCCGTGTCAACGCTTAGGACATATTGCCTGTACACAACGAGATTTGAAGAAACAGCAAGGAGCGTTTAGGTTCTGGGGTGATCTTTGTCAAAACGAAATCCAGTGGGGCCGGTATCCACAAGTTAAAGAATGGATGTTTGTAATATTGCGGTAGTTAGCGAATAACGACGATGAAAATTTAAAAAATTATGCTAAATCGATGCTTGATCAATTAGCTACTAAGTAAAATGCTTACAGTTCTGCCAAGTTTATGCCGCATATAAATTCTACAAAGAAACATGCGGCCAATTCAGGATTGATAATCGAAGCTCATCTTAAATTATCAGAGTTTAGTGTCAAATGCCACTAAATTGCTGGTGTCATTAGACAAATTTAAAAAAGAATACTTAAATGAAATAGAACAAGATGAAGCGATTGAGGATGCATTAGGCCTGTATGTGCTACCAAAAGGAAATTGACACCTAAATGCCACGGTTCCCCTTGATTTAGAGGCCAAGGTTGGCACTTTCTTAGCTTCGAAAAAAAAGGTAATATTACTCTTAGGTGAAGCTGGGGCGGGCAAGTTACTTTCAACCGTCACCTTGCTCGACGTTGCTAGATAGAATATTCCTCGAAAGACGAGTTAGGTAACCTTATTCCCATATTTGTTTCATTTCCAACTATTGAAAATCCTACCGAGAGAATAATTCAAAGTATTTAGGAGGAATATGCTTTTCAAGGGGAAATTATCGAAAACTTAAACAAAACTTCAAGTTTGTGTTTATATTGGGTGGATAGACTCTGCCAAGGTTATTATCAGTTGTCGACTCGAATATTTAAGTACGAAGTATCTACAAAAGTACTCCTAATCATAATCCTAGACTTTTTCAGGAAATATGGATAACAAATTTTTTAAAGGGAAATTCACAGTACATCAAAAAAAAAATAAGCCGCTAAAAAGACTCTAAGGGATGCGCAAACTAATGAAGCTTTTGTGCAGCGTATTTCCCATTCAGATCAGTTAGTAAGTAATCTATTTGTCCTAAAAGATTCTATGCAAGTCATACCTGGCTTAGTTCGGAAGAGAATAAGAACTCTGCAAAAGTATAACACGTTTAATATTATATGACAAATTTGTGGGAAAATGATTTGAGCGATCCCAAGACCGTTTAAGTCATTCAATTGGATGATTATGAAGAAAGGGTTTTTAAAAGTTAGATAAAAATAATTTTACACAATATTGCATGCGATTTAACGAAGGCTTGGCAGTTGAAATATTTAAAGTCATAATAGAGTTATTCCGACGCATATGGTATAGAAAATCAACCGGATTGGCACGCTAGATTCTTGAGAGACAGATTCAAAGACAAATCTTGTGTTATGATTTTCCTTTAAGTCGTAATTGGACCAATATCGATTTGTTCATAAATCTTTATTTGAATATCTTGTTGCCCAAGCAATCCATAGGTCGATTTGTAAGGATGCTAGATTCGCACTGGTTGAAGAATCTTAATACTTGAGCCTTGGATTGCTCGAGCATATATTGTACAACAGAGAGGAAGTCCAAAAGGTGTACAAAAAGCTGAAAAGGTTGAAGCCAATCTTTTTGATTTTTATGAGAAATCAAAAAAAGTCATTAATTTCGATATTGCCGCGTCACAATTTTGAAAAAGCTGGAAGGTGTTTATGGCCGAAATCTGAATAACATTCGTATTGTCGGTGCGGATTTAAGTTAAGGCTTGTTTGAAGCCGGCCAGTCAAATTTGTATTTGATTTCAGAAATTACCTTATTATTATTTTAATTGATTTAATATTAATTGATTGATTGATTTTTTAGAAAAAAATACTTTGTATAAAATATAAATTAATTTTTTTATTTTTATTTTTTTATTGGATAAGGGCATTAGATGTAAGGTTTTTATTATAATATTTTGATTAGCAAAAAAAATTTGAATTAATTAATTTTGATTATTCCAATTAACAATTTAAAATTTTATTTCTATCTTATTTATTTATTATTATTTTACTTTAAATCAGGCTGCATGCCATTTTTGTTTATTAAGCCTATGTGGAATTTCTATGTTATTTATGATATAATACAGTATTTAAAGTTAATTGTTGTATATATATTTTTATTATATTTAATTAAAATATTTCTTATACAAAATTAAATATTTTAAAATTTACTTTATATAAATCTTGATCTGATGTCTATAATTTATACTTCTGGGTAAGATTAATAGTAACAAACTGATATGAAAATAAAAGTTGATATAGTTTAATATAATGTAAAATAGTTTATAGATAGTTATTTTTGTAATACAAAAAATATATGTGTAAATTAAATAATAGTATATGCTGGATAATGTTTACTAATCAATTAAATAAAAATATAAGATATAATTTAAAAAATTATTAATTTATTTAAAATTTAATAAATTTAATTTGAAATAAAATAATACTTTAATTAAAAATAAAAAAAATTAATCATTAAAAATTAATACAGTATATATATTACATATTTATTTACATATTTAATATTATATTCTATAAAGAGTATATAGATTATATTGAATAGCAATGAATAATAATCATTAAATTTTACTTTTAATAATAATTAAAAATGAAAAGAAAATGGATTGTTTAATATTAAATTAAAAATGATTTTTTAAAATTTCTATTATTAAAAAATAAAAAAAGCTTATTTTAAAGTTTCATTAATCTGTACTTTAATTAATTTAATTTAATTTATTTTATCTTTAAAATAATTATATAAACTTTAGCTTTTTTTAAATAATTGTTTATTATCATCAATTAAAAAAAATACTCTTTAATTTGTCCAAAAACTGTTACAAACTATAATTATTTTATAAATATTTGTTAAAACTATTTTATTAATATTTACTAAATGAAATTTATATATCTTTTTTGATAAATATCAAATCAATAAAATATAAAAATGTCCTTCAAATTTAATTAATAACTTTGAAAAAAATTGAATTAAATAATAATTCAAAAAATAACATAATCATTGTATATATGGTAAATATGTAAACTAATTATATATTTTTCAAATTTTCATTTGATCAGATTTTCTCAAATACTGATTCAATTAGATAAACTCTTAAATTATAAACTTAGTATTTTTTACAACATAAAAATTTTATCGGAGTTGGATCAACAAATTTTTACACATTTAATATCTATAACAAAAATTTTATAGGAAGTCCGTGCCTTCCTTACTGTAAAGGGTAAAGAGCCGAGCGGTGGCGAATAATCCACGTACTACGTGAGCGGTGACTAATAATATCAAAAAGATCATCTTAAAAAGTGTTTGATAACTTTTGTCCACTTACCGTATAGGAATCAGAATAAACCGATTTTGGCAGATTTATAGTATATTTATAGCGATCTCGTAAACGTTTTTATTGATTTCCTATATTACGGCTAAATCATTTTCTAATTATGACGCATATCGTATCACAAAAGTCAATCCAGCTTCATATCATTGGGATCCTCTTTAAAGATAATATCATGTTCGACATTTGGATCGCATCCTTTCGTTTCACCCCACGTTTCATTACACTCTTGACAGTATTTTATACAACCCTCCGTGGTCAATTTGTGTTCTGTTTGATTGCAATTCTTACAACGTTCACGCAGATAGCACCCTTCTTCTCCATCACATCTATTACAACACAAATATTTCGAAATTAATGACTTTTTTTGATTTCTCATAAAAATCAAAAAGATTGGCTTCAACCTTTTCAGCT